>VYZM01016720.1:14146-35775 GCA_013398915.1 Dromas ardeola
GTTACAATGCGGTCCCTTCCCAGCTTCCCAGCACATGCGTTTTAAATGAAATACACTACTCGAGGCTCCTCCCTTCACTGCTCACACTGCAGTCAGTCTTTTTCCTTCATTTCAGTACAGACATCCCCCAAAGAGGAGATTCCCCTGATGCTCTCATCCAACTCCATTCCTTGGTTTATTTGGGAGGACTTGACTATTTCATGAGTGTTAATCCTGTTCTCAAAAATCAATCAGTATTTGCTAGTGCAATTATCAAGTTGACTGTGTGTATCAGGGTTCCTTTATGCTTCCCATAAACCAGTTTGCAGGTTTTTTTCCCCGAAAAGTGCACTTTTACATTGCCAACTTGGTGCACAGATAGCTATTGTCATTTTTACACCCCCCCATATATCATTCTGCGTGCCCTGAAGAGCTATACCACCCACCTGTACCAAGTCTTAAAACTTCTGGGAAAGCTTTAGATTTGTGGTAAAGGCGTAATAATTATTCCTGCTGTACACGGTACGTCCCAAGGCTTGAGAAGCCTTTAGCCCTAATACAGATGTATAGGGCGGTACTCTGCACAGAGAAGGGCAGGACCATGGCAGGTAATTCTCCACAAAAATGACAGATGGTAAGAGCATGGTCCAAGAAAAAAACAACCAACCAAATAAAACCCCAACACACATGCATACACATGTCCCTTAGCCTACAGACACCACACTGCTGTAGAATAGTGATGTCCAGTCATACCAAACAGAGATTTCCCTACTCTTTTAATTCTCTTCCGTATCCCGCTGAGGTAGGATCAGAGCACCTCCCTTGAGAACCAGGTTGGGCTGATAGTCAAGGTGAACTGAGGAGGGTTATCATTGTCATCTCTACTATTACAGATAAAATTTAGTCAGCTGTACTTTCTGTTTGCAATATCTTTTATTTAGTTACTAGCTACAATTTGAATACAGATATACTGTCTTGTGCATCTATGTCCATCAATGTTTTGGAGGTTTGTTTTAATTAGTAACACTCCTCCCCACCCCACAAAAAAAACCTGTATTTTTCTGTATCTGTTAAACCATACACATTTTTAAAATCTCGATACAAGCCAAAGCTCAAAACCAGAGACAAAAGCTTTTACCAGGATTAAATAATGGGCTGATGGCTCTTCCCAACTAAGAAGACGGCCAGAAGAAAACCTCATCTGAAGAGGCAGAGAGAGAATTCAAACTCCTAAGTTATTCTAGTCCTTCTTAAAACATTCTGTATCTATGCCCCAAGAGAAAAGTGAAAAATTTGTTAGTACATTAATCAAAGAGTAGTTAAGAATTTCTTATTTCAAAACTTTTCAAACTTAACTGATCCAGACTAAGCAGTGTTTGCTGAGACAGTACAGGGATGCACAAAAATGCCTTTCAAAGACCATACTTGTAACTCAACACAGCATTTAGACTGGAACCTCAGTAAAATTTCTTGGAATTAAATTTTGCAGAACAAACAGGGAAACCAAGTATACTAACTCACATAATGTAAATCCACAGCTTATTCTGCAGCCTTTCAGGAATCTATCTTAAGAAACCACTCATCCAGATAAAAATATGCTTTAAGGCGTCACCTGCATAAATGGTCATTACCACTGTATCACAAAGGATTTAACTTCTTTAAAAAGGAAAAACAAAATTCATTTCAAATTCCAGTTTCCCCCAACGTGGTAGCAGAAGTGATTATACACCATGATAAAATAATGTATTCACTGCAAAGACAGACTGCTGTGAAAAAGACATCAAGTCCAAATCAATTCTGACAACTCTATGTAAAAGGACGCAAAAAGCAATACAATGTTCTGAACCAAATATTTCTCTCAGAAGAAAACAAAGCTTACTATATTATTAAAATTTCAAATTCTTGAGGAACTCACTATGAATTTATAACCTAGAAAAGCAAATGCATGTAAATGGTGTCAAAAGGACTTAGGAAAAAATTAAAAGACAACGGAAGGAACTAGCCCACAAAAAATCACTTCCAAATATCCAGCAGATACTTTTTAAAGTATTTCCTCTAGCTCTACCTTGCTACTGACCATAGGAGTTGCAACAGTTTTTTATCATCCGTCTATTTAATGATTTTTAAGACTATAAAGAGATGAGGATTAGGTATTCAAAAGAACATAAAAATATTTAAAATGTTTCTATTATAAATCCTATAGACATAACTACAAAAATGTATTTGACTTGCTATACATACACATTTAGTACAATCTTGCTCAATACTACGGCTAACAACTCAGCAAGATTTTCATTCTTTACTTGGATTAAATAGAGGTCTGCTAAAAATGGGATTTTACTCTCGTTCACCTTACTGAAGTGTACACCATTGAGTCGTAAACCTTGGAATTAGGAAAAGACAAGGGAGAACAAAGCAACTAGAGGTCAGCAGAAAAATAGAATCCAACTGCGTCCTCCGCATTAAAAGCATATTTCAATAAGTAGAACTCAAAAATAACCAATATTTCAATATATTTTCTTTCACTTTTACACAAATATACAGCAGTATCGCTTTTTGTTAAAATTTATGATGATGATTAGATAAAGTACAAAATGGATGTAATTCAAGAAAGATAGGATTATACATAGCACAAAACACAAAAATTGTAGCATTTAATGGAAGATCCCACACAAGAAGCCTCATTCACAAGTTGTCTCAGACTTAAGAGGACTATGTTCAGGACAAATTAATAAAATGAAATAAGAAATCACATGAATCAGTCAGTACTATTCAAAGAGTTCTACAACTTAATTTCAATTAAGTCTGTCACACTCATTGATTGCAATGTCTAATCGTTCTTAAATCAAAGCAGCAAAGCAGCAAATTGACTCTACCTTTTCTTTTTTTTTAATAAAGTTATTCGGAATTTCAGAAAACCACTGACTTAACACAATAGTGTCAGAAGTTGTGTCTCACTTAACACAATAATGTCAGAAATAATACAGCAGGACCAGAAACAAGACTTATCAGAAGCGTGAGTCACAAATAATGGGATGTTAACAGGTACACATCCTCAAGTTAATAATGCTACTGTTGAAAATAAAGAAATATCCAAAGCATACTAAAAAACTAACTTTCTTGGTGATGATTCTTGAAGTTGATACCACTAGATAAGGGAATACTTCCAGGGACTAGAGAAAGCTGGTACTTCAATTGTTTCACCCTGTCCTGACAAGGTCTTGGTGTACCATATGCAAAGAGACACATTTGTTGAATATTGCATCTCAGGAACCAAACTACATACAGTTAAAACAAGCTTCAGCATCTTTGCTAAAAAACAGTGCTTGACGTACTGATGGCTAATTAATTCAAACCACGATTCCCAGACTCAGATGTCAAACATGAATGGGACAAACGTTTTCCAACTCTGAAGGCAGAAAACGCATTTCTCAATACTGCTGCCCACTCTGTAATACCATCATTAGTGTCACTTTTTTTTTGTGGATAGTGCAAGTGATTCTTGTACAGTACAATGAGAACTGTCATCATTTAACCCTCTATGTTGTCCCCTGAGTTAGGTATTTGCTAGCAGCTTAACAGGAAGGAAAGACCACAGAACTTAACGGAGCAGGCTGCTAAAAAGGCAACGTGGTATTACAAGTATACGAAGCATGAGCTGTAATTAGCAGGGCCTGTTGCCATAGGACAAGGGGTAATGGCTTTAAACTAAAAAAGGGAAGATTTAGACTAGACAGAAGGAAGAAATTTTTTACAATGAGCGTGCTGAAACACTGGAACAAGTTGCCCAGTGGTAGATGCCCCATCACTGGAAACATTCAAGGTCAGGTTGGATGGGGCTCTGAGCTACCTGATCTAGTTGAAGATGTCCCTGCTCATTGCAAGGAGGTTGGACTAAATGACCTTTAAAGGTCCCTTCCAACCCAAACTATTCTCTGATAGTTTCATAATTACCGGCTTAAATGCTTACAGGTTCAGTGACAGCTCAGCACACACAAGTGAATTTCAAAGGAAATATTTTCTAAAACTTCTCAAATTATTAAACATAAGTTAATGAAATAAAACTTACTGTAGTATCAGTGGCACCTGATTGGGGTCATTTAATTACTCACTATTCAGTTACAAAAATCGAAGCCTTTCTTCATATTAGAAACCTCAAAGTATTTTAGGATTTTACATTATAAGAAAAAATACCAAGTGTGCTTGACTATTATAGAATCTATGCCATTATAAAGCTCCTGTATATACACTGGAATGATTACATCATGAAATTTCAACATAAGTAATTGAAGTGGAAGAGGAGGAAAAACACATTGACTTACTTTCTCTGTAGTTACAGTAAGAGATGGAACCAAGGATGGTGAGGACTCCGACTGCTTCTTGTATTTTTGCTTGTGTTTATCTTTCTCTTTATATTTCTAGAAGTTACAAAAGAGAATATGACCTAAGTTCAGCATCATCTTTAACATAACCCATTTTACGTAGCATCAAGCATTATCAAAATTTAAGAGAGATGGTAATGATGTCCTGTGTTATTTTAATGGAAACAACATTAATGTTCCGAAATTTTTAAAATATAATTTTATAAAAGCAAATCAAGTATTTATATTTGCTTTCAAAATACACAAACTGAAATTCTTCAATTACAGCCAGCATTTATGAATACACTATTGTTAATATTATCCATCTTCCGAATAATCAATGAACAAAAGAAACTGGATTAAAAACAGAGACATGGCTTCTGCTTCAGAGGTCTTCCTGCATTTCTCACCAAAGATTTCTGTCTTCCTGCATTTCTGCACCTGCACAGTATTTTTTGTTGGGATATTACTGTAAATTAATGCAAGGTTTCAGCTTTGGCTCCCCTACTGACATCTTCATGCATAAGAAGGTGAAGTTTGATTTAGATTTCATTCCCAAAGAGGTGCATACAGTTTACATACTAAGTAAGTATCTTCCATGTTAAACTGAACAGAATATCAAAAGCAATACAAATCAAGTGTGCTTCCTAAGGAGGCTGAAAATTTAATTTATTTTTTTTTTAAACACAACATGAAGCATTGGCAGTGTGAATGAAATTGTGCAAACAGAGAGAAAATAATTTCTTAACCCAGAGTCTTTAGAGTATAAGTCTATATAGACTATAGAAGTCTTCCCATACTGGTAGAAATCAATTCTTAGAGGATTACAGAATAAGACACAAACTGTACTTGTTTAAATAATTCAGACACATACATACACAAAAAAACCCTGAGTCTTAAAAAATTAACAATTCAACTTAGAATACAGGAGGAGTTCAATATTTTTGACACAAGGGGGTTAAAACTCTCATTGAGTAGCTTGAAAGGATGAGGAAGACAATGTAAAATCTGTAAGTCTGAATAGCCATATGAAAATTCAGTAACTGTTTTGAACCTTAAAAATGACCCACGCTGATCTTTCTCTAACTATGAAAATGACTATCCAGACCCTCAAAACAAAATGTAATTTGTTCAACAGCAACTGCACAACCACTCTCACCAAGCACCATGACAAGATGTAACATGTGCATACTCTATTCAGGTATCACCAAGCGTCAACTTTCTATTTCAGTCACAACAGAAGAAATATCAGAAACTTATTTCATGGAATCAGCCTGAGAGAATAAGAAAATGGGTTCTCAATTTCTCTAATAAAGTAGAATCAGTTAATTGACAATCTAGATGCAAAGCTGAAAGCAAAACGCATTTATCTCTGCCTTTATGAACAAGAAGTACCAGCTGAGTTAGAGATCACCTTGGCTCTAACCAGCCCCAAATCCATTTAACTAAACTTATAACCTAATTTTTCCAGGAAGGAAATACAGTTTAGCCACGAAAATTCATAAAGTACCAAAGCTATATTCACCATAATTTCATGCACAAATATACTTGCTAGAATACAATACGTAAAGTCATTTGATTCTTGTACACTTCTTAAACCTCAAAGGAAGGCCCAAGAGAACTCTTTAAAAGGTTGATGGGGATTTCTAGGTTTGTTTTTTTCATATGATGAGTGAACTTGGTATTTTTTTCCCAGTGTGCTGCTTGGATATAAATATGGAGTTTTCCCTTTCATAACAAAGTGTGCAGGTGTCATAATTACAATAATGTACACTATAAAGTAGGATTTCAATTGTTTAAAACCTAACATAGGCTTGTTGGGGGAGTTTTAGATTGGGGAGTCTATTTTTGTTTTCTTTTGGGGTTTTTGTTTGGAGGGGGGATTGTTTGAGTCTTTTTAGACCTGGAAAATACACATTTGAAAGAAAGAAAAAAAATATGGACATGAGGGATTCAAATGCAGTGTCTTTTCAGTAGTTTCTCAAATACAACAGTGCCAAAAATGCTACCCATAGGGCCAGAAAACAAACAGGGATCAAGAGAAAACAGAAGCAGCTACACCGACTGCCATATTATCCATCAAATCTGTCGATCCAAAAGCCTTTCATCAGTGCTAGTTACCCTGCTTACTGTATCATCAGTGCACGCGTTTAGATAAACTTGAGTAACAATTTCACTGAATCCCAAACAAGCCTCCTCAAGAAGGAAGTTATGAAATGGAAATCCAAGCCACTGCCTAAGTTTCTTTAGCTTTCATCATTTTACTTGGAAATTCAAATCACCCTCAAGAAATTTTTTTATTTATCATTTTGTAGCCAAAAGGCAATGACTTTAATATGCTTTAAGATGAAACTTCACAGTAATATCAGTAAACAACAGGAAACATTTAAATGTTTTACAATCTCTTCCATTGACTTCTTTGTGGTCTTTTACTTCCAGTGCTAATTTTGTCTGAAAGGCAAAGGAACACAGAATCAAGGAACAGTCAGGAGGACTTCAAATTACATTCTGAAAGGTACTGAAATCACTTTGATAGCAGTCTCAACAGAAAAGTATGTGTCAAGAAGAAGGAAAGAAGGATACAAGAACTGGGGAAGGCAGGGGGCATAAACAACTACGAGCCTGGAAAGAATATGCTTTAAGTTCTGTAAAGTGCAGCATCAATAACCACATCGAATTCCTCTCCTAGATCCAAAATATCAACACAAAGTTTGCCAGGACACCTTACCAAGGTTACAGCTTACCACTCAAGGCCACTGAGGGGTACCCCACCCAAAGGCCTTTTGCATACAAAGATCTCATCCACGGGAGGTCTGCTGTCCTTAACTCTGTATTCCCTCCTCCTTTTAGGTTATACCTCCTCTAACAACCTCTCCTCTTTTTTTTTCTTTTTCTTTTTCTTTTCTTTTCTCTTTTCTTCTTAAGGAAAGTTCAGAAGTCTCACTTCTGAATGTGAATTGACTCCAGATGCAAATAACATCAAAGAAGTGGAGAACATTTCATTGCAGGAAAACCTTTGAGAGGAATGCTCAGGTTTTACATTGATAAGAATAAAAATTTCAGCAACAACCTGCTGAGATGAAGAGGCTTAGCTCCCACAAAGCAACTCCTTGCAGTTGCACCCTCTTCTCACCATAAGGATGCATACTGTTAAATGAGAAGCCACTGCCCGAGCATTCACGCACCATTCATGGTGTCGCATGCACACACACACTCTAGGGCACGCTTCTTTGTTCTTCAGGGTTGACCCTGGGTTTCCCGCAGCAGAGCCTCTGGTGTCAGATTTTAAGAAGTAATTAATTTAACTGAAAGGTACAGCAGCAAGGACAGCCTGGGCTGGGTGCCTCCACAGAGAGGGACCCCGAACAAAGAAATCCTTGGGCAATTATACCCTTGTGATCTCTACACCCGCCCCTCACACATTCTGCACACGCTGTCCATGTGCCTTTTAGTCCAGTGGTGATTTTTGGTCTGGGGTCTTCTAATACCTTATTGGATTCTTTTTCTGCGTCCAGGTAGGCAGGCTCTTAAGTTGTTGATTTGCAGTTTCAGCCAAGGGTTGGAGCCTCCTTGTCCTCTGGTCTACACTCCTTGTGCACCTGTGCTCACTGGCAGAACACGAAGAACTGACAGACTTGGGAAAAACACTACCAAAGCATCAGTGTGATATCAACATCTTTCCCATACTAAAAGATTAAACACAGCACTGTACCAGCTCCTGGGAAAATTACTAAGAAAAATAACTCTATCGCAACGTAAAGGCTTCAGCAAATCTAGCTACTCATGCTAGGTAAAGCTAGGCAGACAGCCCAAATCACACCTAATTAAAACTTACTTATTTATGCTAAACAACTAATATTCCTCAACACATACAAAGCGTAAGTTCTGAAATATCCACTTTTGGATCCAAAAAAGGAATAACAGGGGGACGTTAATTCCCACAATATTTAACAAATATGACAGCTTTCAATCAAGCCTGTATCAAAGGACACACAAACTAGCCATCTACCCCACTGCCAGAAAACAAACAAACAAGCAAACAAGCAGTTGGCCATTCATGGAAAAGTCACTGCATGCTTCACTTTTTTAAGACCTCCTCTGATCAGCCACAGCTCAAAAAAAAAAAAAAAACAAACCACAACAAACAAAACAACCAAAAATCCCGTAGCAGAAGCTCACTAAGATAAACATCCATCCAGAAAGCCACACTGAAACCCACCATTCTAGGGAAGGTAATGATATCAAATGTCTGACCTTTTACAAGCTTTATCATAAGGCAAGAAAGGGCAGAAATTACTCTTAACAAGGGCTGAAAACAATATTGCTGATAAGCAAAAGCTAAGGGAGCTCCGAGGCCAGGCAGAACCCATGTATCCCATTTATATACTCAGACTTAAATTTTTTAAAGATTCATAGGCATGAATTCAGATGTTCCAAACACCTGTATAAGATAGTTGCAGAGCTGATAAATGCAATGCTACATTCTGTAAAAACGGGATTTAGCAGAAGAAACATTCCAAGGAAGAATACATTTAAAAAATACAGGGCCAATTACAAAACTGACAAAGCAAACTTCAGTCTCGGTTCACAAATAGGGTAGCTCAACAGACCGGATTCAGGCAGCTCCTGAAACCTTTCTTACTGTAAGAAAAATAAGGCGCGATTGCCATGCAGCCACTGGGTAAGCAGCTGTAACATTATTCATCCTAGAACTTGAAAAGCCCTGATTTATAATGTAGCTCAATACCAATAGAAAATACCTAGAGTTCATATGTCATGATTAATCAGAAAGCTTAATTTATCACTAGGGATCTCTTTTTTGGCTTTTGTTTCTTATCTAAAAAATTACTTAATACCGTCTTAATTCCAATAGCTACATGCTGCAAGATAAGAAAACAAATATGGTGCAAGATTTCTGGAATTCTACAGCACTTTCTGCACATTGCCCTCTTGTGGGGCAGGGGCTGGAAAAGGGAAAAAACGCACATTTTCATTGCTTCTATTTTTCCCACAAATATTTAATCTACAAAATATGATTTCACAAATACAGTTTGGTTCCAACTCTTCATTTCTTTAGTTCTGTCGTGGTTTAACCCAGCAGGCAGCCAAACACCACACAGCCGCTCGCTCACTCCACTCCCTCCAGTGGGACAGGGGAAGAAAATCACAAAAAAAAAAAGTAAAATTCATGGGTTGAGATAAAACCAGTTTAGTAAGAAGAAAAAATAATAACAATAATAATGATAAAAGAATATACAAAACAAGTGATGCACAGTACAATCGCTCAGTGCCCAGCCTGTTCCCAAGCAGCAATCGCCGATCCCTGGCCCCCAGACAACCCCCATTTATGTACTGAGCATGACATCTATGGTATGGAATATTCCTTTGGCCAGCTTGGGTCAGTTGTCCTGTCTATATTCCCTCTTCCCTCTGGGAAGCTGAAAAAGTCCTTGACTGCTCAGCAACAAGTAAAAACATTAATGTGTTATCAACATTATTCTCATCCTAACTCCAACACATAGCACTATACTAGCTGCTAGTTAAGAAAGTTAACTCTATCCCAGCCAAAACTAGGACAAGCTCATTTACACACTGGATCACTCTAAAGATCAGCACTTGCTCATTCATTTCCTTTAAAGTACTTTCAGAGGAAACATTTATCACACTACTGGATGAAGATACCACCTCATCGAAATATCAAATTAAGGATACATGTATAATTATATTTTAACTTTCATCTGTTACCAACAGAATAAATGTTAACAAATCTATCCTTCACAGTTTGGACCTCACTGTCTGAGAAGACTGAATAATGCAAGTGAATGATAACTTTTCCAGTACAGATGGAATGGATGAGGGCAGCTTTTCTCTAATGGCATTATTAATTCATAGATTTCCACATGGAAGTATCATTTAACTTGTTGAAGGTGTTTACACTTATTTGCAATTCATTTCTGTCTCAGGAATGCACAGCCTTCTCCAAAGAGGTTTCCACAGTACTTAATTTCGTTAACGTGTTAGATCTTCTATGCGCCAATTCAAACTGCCGAAACAGCAGCAACAAAAACCAAAGTGGATAGTTTTCTTCTGGTTTAGTGAGCTAGGTTAGTTCAGTGAAAGAGTGTGAGCGATGAACAGTAACAGGGGCACGAAGAGACAGATACACAACAGAGAAGCAAGAGCTCACCTGCCCAGGGAAGAGGAGACTAACTTCTATTTTGGAAGAATTAAAACACATGCACACAATCAGCAAGCACCAGTGCTTGGCTCTTCAGACAAACCTGCTTGGGCTGATCCTTAATTATTCCATTTTTATCCCCTTCTCTATTACAAAAATCACAACCACCACCACCACCTTTGGCTGTCCACAACCACAACATTTTTAAATATATTTTCCTTAGTGATTCTTGTAAGCAAAATCATCTGAATATCTGAATCATTTTTCAGTCACTGTTTTTGACTCCTCCAAATAATTCCAACATATCAGAATGTTGTATTAGCACAGAGTACTCAGATTGGTGCTTTTGTCATTTATGGATTTTCTGCACTATCTTTCCATCACTGAAGCTTGTAAATCCAGAGCTGCCACCATCACAACTAGTGTCTTGAATAGAAAGCCGCATATAGTTCTTGCTAATCCCCAATACAAGAACTGCTTGGCCTTTTATTTGTGACTACTAGCTATTAGTAATATAGCCATAACAATTCCAGAATGAAAGATGCCCAGGGTCCACAAGTTTCAAATTCAAATCCAAATTTATCTTGTTTTGACAAGAACAGCCCTAGATCAGGCATTCATCTATCTATCATTTTATACAGTATAAACCACAACAGGAAAATTAAATGCAGTAGCAGTGTTGCTGCGGTCACAGCAATAGAGGGATATAGGCACAGGATAGGGAGAGGTGTAACACTGCTGACAGTATGTCATAGTTTAACGTCAGCCAGCAACTAAGCACCACGTAGCCCCTCGCTCACTCCCCCCAGGGAATCAGAAGAGTAACGGCGAGGGGAAAACTCATGGGTTGAGATACAGGCAGCTTAATAGGTAAAGCAAAAGCCACGCACGCAAGCAAAGCAAAGCAATAAAGTCATTCACTGCTTCTCATCCACAGGCAGGTGTTCAGCCATCTCCAGCAAAGCAGGGCTCCATCACACGTAACGGTTACTTGGGAAGACAAACGCCATCAGTCCAAACATCACCCCCTTCCTCCTTCTTCCCCCAGCTTCACATGCTGATCATGACATCATATGGCATGGGATATCCCTTTGGTCAGTTGGGGTCAGCTGTCCCAGCTGTGTCCTCTCCCAAGTTCTTGTGCACCCCCAGCCTGCTCACTGGTGGGGTGGGGTGAGAAGCAGAAAAGGCCCTATTCTGTGTAAGCACCGCTCAGTAATACTGAAAACTTCTCTGCATTATCAACACTGTTCTCAACACAAATCCAAAACATAGCCCTGTACTTGTTACTATGAAGAAAATTAACTCTATCCCAGTCAAAACCAGCAAGCAGCATTATTCAAATACATACATATTTAGCTCTAAGAATCAAACTTGTTCTTAAGTACTAATCCTTGATACAATTACTTAAAAGACTCAAAAATTTCACTTCAATACAGGGATAATCGTCGGAATTTTAACTGTCAATGGTAAAAAGACTCAAGAATCAATGATAAGAATGCCAGTCAAAGTTTCTCTTAGGTGCAAAACTAATGCACAACTCAATCAGAATACGCTACTCTTCTCTTGATATTTAACATTAAAATACACTTTTTCTGTTATTTACACAGTTTAATATTAATGGTTAGTGATGAATACTCAGTGCTAAACACTCAAGTAGCACTTTATTACTTCAAAAATGGTGCCAGATTAACTAAATCAAGGCAACTATTTACTATCAATGGTCACCTTCATTTATTCCTATATAAATTGCAAGTGTTTAAAACTTTAAAATATGTATCACGTTACATACTGTGAAATGCTCCACTGTCTGCAAGGTAACTTAAGGATACCCATCAAATATAGGCAAAATAGAACGGCAAGCAAAAGGAATACATTTAATTTTCCTGGCTCAATAAGCTTAACATTGCAGATCACCTTTAACTGCATATGGTCTACCAGCACACAAAACATTGTACCTGGTGAACAGCATATACATGCAACTTTATAAAAAAGTATCAAGATGACCTTCTAGAAACTGCTGTGAAGTCACCATAAAGTACTAATAACCCTGTATTAATCTAGGATCCAAAGCAAAGAAAAATAGTATCTTAAAGCACCTTTTTCTTATACATCTCTCACAGTTATAGCTACAGAGTTGAAGTATAGGAAGATGTATTTCTCAAACAGAAACAAAAATCAAGCAGTTACCTTAATGACCTATTTTAACGCTCAGGTGTCATTTAGCTTACAAATTAATACAAACAATATTGCATGATTTTCTCAAGGAAGAAATGTTCACATGTCTTCAAAGTTCAGCTTACTTTTTACCCCAGTTATTCAAAAGTTACTCTCATCTATCTTATAATGTGACAGAGCACAAACATGGAGGAGTCACATAAATGATGCTACAACACACTGAACTTGTAGAAAAATCAAAATCATAATCAGACAAAAAGTCTTCTCTTAAAATTTTGTGAAGATATTAATGAAACTGAAGTAAGTAATATGTAATAATAGCATAAATAATAAATAACAAAATAAGGAAGAGTAACGCCTAATCATACCTCAAATATATCATAGCAATTTTTCAATGAAACAGAAGGTTTTTTGCTTGATCGTTGCAGACTAAGGAAGACATCTGGACTAACAATGTGATTTTTCTTTAAAAAACCACAACTCTTGTTTGATGAGCACAGTACGAACTTATTACAGTAGAGATCTACTCAAAATTCTGACTCTCATAGTATTGCTCTAGAGACACCTATAAAAACCACGGTGAAGTAGTAGCTCCATGAAAGAAACAAATAAATAACAGAATTTCTTCAGATAAATGTCTGAGGATTTTGCCACACGTGGAATTTCAGTTTTACAGTACACAGAGACAATTATCACTGCTACTAATCACCATTATTTCGTGCACAGGTTCTGCAGGGGTCTGGTTTTGAGTTTGTTTTCTTTCACGGTGAAAAGCAGAAGACTAAAATGTGTACTTTGAGGGAAAAGGGACAGCTGTAGTTAATGCAGCCTTACAAAATGCTACATCTTACAGAGCAGTTTTTAGGTATACCTGAGGTGGTGTGTTTGTCATTTTGATTTTACAATAACTAACTAATCCCAGGTGCCAAGCTTAATACTATTATGAGGTGTTTGTTGTGCTAACGTACACTAAAAGCATTACTCTTTTTCCCATAATATATACAATGTGTTACTGTAAGGTTAGAAAAATATGAGGTAGTCAAATCAGTAATTCCATGATAAGCATGATAATTGAAATGGAAGTTCCTACTTTTCCTCTTACTAAAATAAAAGAAAATTTAAATTAAAACAAATTTATCTGCTTATATAGTTCTTCCTGACCTCCACAAGAGATCATTTTGCTGTGCCATCTATACCAACTGGTGCCAGGTCCAGTAGATTACATGTGGTTGATCATCAGGCTGACACAGAATACAGCACAAGTTAACACAGAACTTTAGCAGGCAACAAATCAAGCAACAAGATGCCACCTTGCTCTTTATCCTGCAGACTTTAAAGATGTGTATTACTGAATACACTCAGATAGAGTAACTTTCTAACGAAATTTTATTTACACAGTCACATTCTGTCAGTCTTCCCAAATAACTAGACTTTCAACACAAGTTGACATGAAGAGGTATGTTAAAAAAGAAAAAATTACACTCCTACAAAGTCAGTGAAGGACAGGTGCCCAGAAACAGAAATACCATTCGCCAGCACCAAAAGTAACAGAATGCTGCACGAAGTCACTCCTTTTTGAACACCAGGGAACCCACACAAAAACTCAGTCTTAAGAAACAGGAACCAGGTTCTGCAGCTCACAGATAGATAGTAAAGACCACCTATACACTGAGCAACATATGGTATATACTTATTAACCAGTTTTTAGAGGCGTTTTAGAGGCATTCTTCTTTCCCTCTGACTTAACAGAATTTGAAAGAAGTAATGGGTAAGAATCACCATTAGCATCCATATCACACAATTCTCATTTGAATATTTATCTAGCATTACTTCAATAATTAAAGTTGAAGCAATTTAAAGGTGTTTGCAAAACACTTTTCTTCTAGTTATCTTTAGCATTCTTACAATTTTGCTTCATATGTCAAGAACAGTTAAGAGTATTAGACAGTCACATCAATTAAACCGATTAAGAAAACTTAAAAAATTAATAAAAATCATAGTATCATAGAAAAAATGGAGTGGGATACTGCATTACTGAGACGAGTCTGGAGCTTTTTTCCCTAAAAAGTTACACAAAAATCACAATGTTCAAATAGCATCATTAAGTTTATGAAATGAGGCAATTAACAGAGTAATGACATAATTAGAATTGCCTTTGCAACATTCTACTTTATATAGTACTTTAAATTGACTCTTCAGGACTAAATCAGAATTTTTTTTTTTAAAAAAGGGAAAAAAGGAAATTATTGCTTATGCAGCTGAATGGTAACCCAAAGAACTGCAGTCTGTTCCTGTTTTTGCCACAGAATCTTACTGATGCATGGCAGGTCAATTTTATCTTCTCACAGTCAGTTACTCAGATAGTGAATGAACACTTGAGCTGTGTGTTTAGGACTTGATTTGTAACAACCCACACAGACCATAAAAATACATTAAAAAGCACCAAGTGCCTTTCTCCCAAATGAAATTCATAGCCCTGACATATGAATGTAGGTTCCTTCACAACATATTGGGAAAGTTTGGGCAGTTCAGAATGCAGTTCACAAACCAACACACTGCTAGCCCATGGAAACTTTCAGTCACTAAATGTGTGTTTTAAATTTTCCCTTCCTGTGGGCCTAACAATCAAATCATAGCTACAGTGGAACATGCTGAATGTCACACGCTGCCCCAAACTCTTCTTAGATATTCAAGTTTCTCCCCTCAAAATCAGAGAAGGTGTAATGTTTCCTAAAGACGTTACAGTTTGAGAAACCCATAACAATTTATTGCTGTTAAGACAATCGTTCTATCACCCGATGACCCCCCCGGGAAAGGGAACTGGGGAAAACAAGGAAACACGAGGGCTGAAATATAAATAGATTTAATACGGTAACACTATATCACTAACAATAATACTAAAGAACCAGTATTGATCCTGAAACTAATATAAAACATACAAGGATTATACTCAGCCTATTCTATCAGCAGGAAGCTGTGCACTCCCAGCAGTGGACAGCAAATGTCGGACACTGCGAGCGCGGAGGCTTTGGGAGGAAGGGATGGGCTCAGGGGTCCGGCACCGGGGCAAGGAGTTCTCTGGACCGCCGCCATCAAGGCAGAGAGAGAACTACGCAGCAAGCTTTCTAATTTATATCGAATGTGACGTTCATGGTATAAAATAATTCTGTTGGCCAGCTCGGGCCTCGCTCCTCCTCATCCCTGCACCTGGCAAGGCTCGAAAACACTGAGACCTTGAATCCCACACAGCCTAACTGGCTATAAAGTAAATATTTTCACAAATTCAGACACTAGAGTCTTCTAAAAGTGCAGTTTTCCCAAGCATTAGAAGAGAAGTTAGTCCTGTCTCACTCAAACCAGGACAAAGAACAGGACAAGCAGCAAGGAGAGGCCCATAATGAATTCCCTTTAGCCCACAGCTCAGTGTTTAGAACACCTGTCCTGGCTCCTGCATTTTAGGTTCTCCTCAGAGTGACACCATCCAACTTCTGTAACAGTGCCCTGGGGCTCCTTGTCACTATTTTGTTCTTTTTCCCTCTTCAGTCACCACTTCTTATACATTTTTGGTCTTCAGTCACAAGCCCATTATTATTTATTTTGCATCATATGAGTCATCATAGTAAAGAGTTACAAATTTCCCCTTCCGGCTCAGTCCAGACCAATGCACTTCTAGTAGAAAAGGAATTTCTGTAATTCAGCTGCTATATAGTAGTTAGTTACTATGTGGTAAATACACATTTTTCAGAAGTCTTAAACATATGATGCTAGTAAGCTTGCCTAATTTTCACGTAAGTGGCAAGAAACACTTCCTTTACACAAAGGTCAATCCCAGACATGTTTAGCTCCTTCTTTAGCCCCTTCCAAAGATAAGGCTGCCAGGGACATTGGCAAAGCAAGGTATTCTTACACAGCCTCATGGTGGCCTGTTTTTCCCTAAAAAGCTTGAGGTAAACACCTCGGCCCTGAAAAAAGGGATATTATAATGGGATGCCAAGCAATGTACTACCAACCCTACTTATGAGGCAACACAGCCTCATCTCTAATCATTTCTAAATAACATCTCTGCCATAGAAACTAACAATACTTAGTGCAGCAGTAATCAAAATATAATTAAGCTATTTATTCTGTAGATTCAAATACCTCATTAAAATTAAATGATACCAAAGGTTTAGTTCGGGTTTGGTTTTTTTAAATTATTATGCCCTTATATATTTGCTATTGATTTTGTAAGCTCAGTGCCCAGAAGAGACTAAAAACATATTATGAAGGAAAACATATGCTTTCAATTCAGTGTCTGTTTACAAAAACAACAGCTACCCATATCAGCATTTTCAGACCAAGCTCTTCTTATTGCAGAATAATATTTTATGTGCAAATGGATAGCTTTTGAGGTCTGAGCAATAAAAATGGTTCCAATCCTCAACTCACACAGCTTCTGCTTGGCAAAAGGTAAAGCTTTAAGGATGTCTAAGGATCAGATTTCCAAAGAACAAGATGAAAGAGAAAGTAGAAACTAGAGTGCCCTTCCTGCGAGGGGAGGGGGAGACACCACTGTATCTGGGAAGATATACATATTTGGTGTAATATGACAACAATCTAGATTCCAAACGGATTTACAGAAGAGGAAAATAAGGAAAATCACCCTAAAAAATAACCCTACTCCTCCAAGATACACTGTATATTTGATTCACTATATCAAATATGACACCACATGCAGAAGGTAATCAAATTTACCAAGAAAATGCGCCTCCATACCACATACGGTTCATTGACTGAAGATTAGCATTTTGCAAAGCACAGGTCATTCTTTAACTATAGAACACATAAGATTAAAAAAGCCAAACAAAAAATCTGTAGCCACAAAAAGTTAGGCGATTAACAGCTTTAGGAAATTGCAACTTTTTTCACCACTTTGTGGTTTTAACTAGAATAGTGTTTTGTTATTATACAACATATAAAGCAAATTAAACAATGTGAAATAGTAGGTCAGTGCTTCACACCGCATTGCTTCACTTGGTATTACAGATCATGAGATCTTCTGGATTATGTTTCAGCTTATGAAAGGTAGAAAAAACTTTAATATCCTATTTCTAACTAACTTCAAGTCACAGAAATAGGTCAGGACTTACAAAGGCAAGTCACAACATTAACTATTTCTAGAAGATCCACAAAACGCTTCCAGAGCAGGAGAAGTAAGCAGCTAGCAGAAAAAAATAACTGGTACATTGGCTGAACGTAGTCTGTTAGAAAGGCCCTCCAAGTACCCCCTGGAGAGTCTACAGGTATTACGACCTGAAGAAGCATAGTACCTCCAGTCAAAGTCACTAAAAAAAGCAACAAAAAAAACCCCAAACCACAGTTTTTTTGCACTCCTCAGACATACAAAACTGAAAATAGGCTTCATGATCATACTTTGAAGTTTCTTCAAATTCAACTTCAAAGTTTTGTCAATGTGAGTAAAAATCCATAAATATATTTTGACAAAATATGATCTGAAATATGATAGTGGTGAAAAACTAAGCAAACGAAGAAAAAAAGATATGGCAAATATTAGTAAGGTTTTACCTTGCAGGTAATTCTGTAGTCTAAAATTCAAAACTGTTTTGTCTACCAATGTGTTACGAAGAAAAATTGATCTGCCAAAACCCTATACTTTTGTTATGTTAGTCATAAATTCAGATTTAGAAGTACAACCACATCGCAATGCACCTGCATTACCAGATGAAAATGGAACTATTCACCTACATCAATAACCAAACCTAAAGACACTTTTTAGAAGATTATCCAAGAACAATGGAGATCAACATCCATTCAAAGTCAAAATGAGCTTAAAAACCAAATCAAATATTAAGGACACTAACGGTCTGAAGACTGACATTTGTTATTCAATTTCCTGTCACTATAAATATAGCTCCTTCATATAATACACATTTGGCCAATACACTCTTTGATTTCAATTTTTTATGTAATGATTTTGAACAATGCAAAACTAAGTCTCCCCGCACCTGCAGAAAAGTCTATTAAGTTAGTTGTACAGGAAGCATGCAAGCGAGGAGTTTTGCATGTATTATTAGAGGGCTAAAAAAGAGCCAAAGCAAATTTAAATTATTGTGCCACTGTCTGTTATCACTCTGTGTTGGATTTAAATGACAAATTTCCCATAGACAACTATTAATCTAGCAGTAATAAAAATGTAAAGTAATAATCATTATAAATTTAAAGTTCTTTTTTACAAATATGTAAAGTTAAATTGTTGAAAGACTAAACCAACGATATAAATTAGCAGACAGTTATGTTCTTTGTAGCCTCACAGGAAGATTCCCAAGTGAATGACATGGTATTTTGCCATCACGGTGGGCTTGACCACCAGTACCAGTATATTGTGTCAACAAGAGATGTCAGTTCTTGAGGAGAAAAAGATACAACAGGTTGAAACATAAAAAAATTAGATGTACCTGTTTATCAGCACACTTGCTAAAAGATCTACCCCTGTATTTCTTTCCCACCTAGTCACAAACGCTACACAAAATAATCTCTAATGGAAAACTATGCAAAGGAAGCTGTATGGAAACAGCCTTCCCAACGGGTATATTTCAGTGTGTATCCCAAAAGTGATGATAAACAGGAATAGGAAGGAGCACGTACAAGTGCACCTGAAGATGTTTCCTCATTGGACTCTAGTACCTCCTGTTTATCATCTGTGTTTTTTATTATTCAGTGTTTCAGGAACAAGATTTCCTTCATGCTTTTTAGCAGAAATTAAATTTATCAGAAAGTGCTACTATTAAGCAGATGTGCCACATAATTAGCAACGACAAATCCACTTACTTTTTTCTCCTTCTCATGATGTTTATCCTGAGAGTGAGAGGAAGAATCACTTAAACTTTGATCATATGACCTATTAGATCCCCGTTTGCTCTTTTTCTAAAAAGAGAAAATATATTTATGGATAGAGAAAAGGAACCATTTGAATAAATAAAAAGTATAAAGCATTTCAACTGATAAGATGCCTTACTGCTTGAAGAAAAAAAAAACTTCAGTAACTGAAAAATTACTGACAAATTACTAACACTACTAAAATGAACAAGACTAACCAATGTATACCAGGAAAAAAGCTACCCTTATATCTACTTCTACACAAATTTGCAAGATATGCTTTCCACAAAGAAATGAGATATGCCACTTTTAAAAGGCTACAAGACGCTAAACACATTTTCAAGTTTTCATAACATAAAACAGAAAAATGCTGCTCAAATGAGTATCACATGAAGCCACAGTGCTAGCACTGCCACATGCTTGAAATGCATTGTGAGGTGGCTGTTTTACAGCTTCATGATTTATTATTCAAGAAACCTGTCTGCAATATTTTCATTAAAATGGTTTAAAAAATAGGATACAGAATGCTATGGTCACGCATGCATTTACAAGCAGCAGACATAATTGCCTGTATTTCTGTAATTATTGAGAGCCTAGTCCGGAACTGCAAATACTTTATGCTAGGCCAGTGTTCAAAATGTTTGTTATTTTATCATAACTGAGGTGGCTTTATAAAGACACTTCAGGTCAGTGGTTTGCCAACCAAAGTTTTCAGTGGTATAGTAGATATACCCCACCCACCATCTTCATTTAGTAGTAAATACTAAACATCTGTATTTACCAGGCATAAACAGTCACAGCAATCCTAAAGAAACACTAAAACACTTAAGTGATCTTGCCAGTCTTTACTGTTCTTACCACAGTAGTTTCGTAATGGAAAGCTAACTAATTACATGTCAAATATGGAGTTATGTCTTTATCATTAAACTTGCTTTTTAAATAAACATATGTGTTCTCAATCATAGCTGTACTGGAACATACAAGTCAAATGCATAATCGTGTAAGAGCTTGCCTTCACTGCTAAGTAATAGAGCATTTTTTGTCATTTTGTATACTTAGCTCAAGATAGTAAAAAAAAAAAATCTTAGTTTATTAAGGGCCTAGAAAGCCCTGACTGATCTTCATTATGAAGCAAACTCATCAATATTCACAAAAGCACAGAGCTAACCTCACCACGCTTATCTTCCAGAAAGCTAAAATGCTTCATTTGCCCTGTGTTTTTACCTCATTGCAACCTATTCAAAAGTCACCCAAGTATTCACCTTTTTTAGCAGTGAAAACAAGAAATAAGCAAGTTTAACTATACTCACAGCAGTATCTGAACTTAAGTTTACATATTTTAATTTTCATAATTCAATATGCATAAAAAACATTTTTTAAACATCAGTAAGTCCTTCAAGTCCACACACACACACACGTACACAGAAACATATATCTGGATCTGTCAAACTGATGATAAGAAGTGACAGGAAAGACTCCAGAGGTCTGATCCAAAACCTACTGAAATAACTGAGATATTTCAAAGCTTTTTGTTTGCTTGTTTGTTTTTTAAAAATCAAACCTCAGGTCACTTCCTTGAGGTTGTGTTTCAGAGAACTTAGAGGCAGGGAATATCCACTGGCTACACAGTGAGAGATAGAACAAAAGGAAAAAACACTAAAAAAAAAAAGAGTAACAGAGGCAGAAAGAAATGGAGGGCTTATTTACTCTCTAATATACAGGACAACAAGTAATATTTTCTAGATTATTCCAAAATGGACTACATTCCTAGAAGACAACTAATCAAATTGCAAAAGAAAACAGTACAGGAACCTAATGAAAAAAACACTAAATGTGCATGCTGTTTCTGGCAAAGGGTAAAAACCGACACATCTAGAAAGTAACCACTTACACAAACATTTTCAGCCTGTATTTCTGTAACTGTCATTGAAACATTGTTTCAACAAAATAGAATCTACTTTCTGAGCTACATGAAAATATTATTTCTAGTGTTAATGGCAATTCAGAGTGAAAAAATAAGTGACGTTTATTTATAGAATTTAACGAATACATACCAG
>VYZM01016721.1:8822-34902 GCA_013398915.1 Dromas ardeola
TCCCTGGGGTGGTCCTTGAGGTGGTTCCCATGGTGGTTTCTGGGATGGTCCCTCAGATATCCCTGGAGGTGGACCCTGAGGTGATGCCCGTGGTGCTCCTGGGATGGCCGCCTGTGGGGAGGGTCCCTGGGGGTGTCCCCACGGTGATCCCTGGGATGGTGCCTGGGATGTTCCTGGGAAGGGAGGGAGGAAAGATAGAAGGAAGGAGGGGGGGAGAGAAAAGGGAGAGGGAGAGATTTCCCTGGGGGCAGCTCAGAGCCACCAGCTCTGTTAGGGTGTGAGGTGCCTCCAGGCCGAGCCGTGTCAGCATGGGACTGACCGTCCCCACGGGACTGACCGTCCCCACCTCCTCGCTCTTGGGGCAGTCCAGGAAGAGCCCCCTTTACAGAATGAAGTCGGGCAACAGGATCGCCACCATCATGATCTACGTGAGTCCCCCCCCATTTCCGGGCCTAGAGACTGCACTTGGCATGGTCATCAGTAGGCTTCAGAGTGAACAGGGTTTGAGATGGGTGAGGGCAGCCCTAAATCAGACGATGATGGGGTGTTAAATGATGACATCTGTAGAGTATTTAAGAGCGTGTGCCATGTGCCAGCAAGGGAAGCGCTGGGGGGGACCAAAGGAGGTTCTGTGCCTCAGTTTCCCCGTGCTAAGCAGCCATATCACAGGGGGGAGGAGGAGGGCCGTGGCTCATATTTTTGCTCCTTTTCCAGCTGAGCGCGGTGGAGGCCGGAGGTTCCACCGCCTTCATCTACGCCAACTTCAGCGTGCCCGTGGTTAAGGTGAGGGAGACCCACACAGACCCCCCCCCCAGGAGCAGGGATAGGGGATGCTGCTCTCTTGTGTCTCGTCTCTCGCAGGGAGTTGTGGCCGAGCCCGTCCCGACGCCAAACCCCCACCCCGGGGCTCCCTGATCTGTTTTGGGGTGCCAAACCCCCACCCTGGGGCTCCTGTCTGTGTTTTGGGATGCCAAAATCCAATCTCAGGGATCCCAGCTCTATTTTGGGGTGCCAAAACCCCAACCCCAGGGCACCCAGCTCTGTTTTGGAGTTCCAAACCCCAATTTTGGGGCTCCCAGCTCTATGTTGGGGTTCCAACCACTAATTCTGGGGTTCCTGGTTCTGTTTTTGGGGTGCCAAACCCTAACCCCAGGGCTCCCAGCTCTGTTTTGGGGTTCCAAACCCCAATTCTGGGTCTTCCAGCTTTATTTTGGGGTTCCAAACCCCAATTCTGGTGCTCCTTGCTCTGTTTTGGGGTGCCAAACCCCAACCCCAGGGCTCCCAGCTCTGTTTTGGGGTTCCAAACCCCAATTCTGGGGCTCCTGGCTCTATTTTAGGGGTGCCAAACCCCAACCCCAGGGCACAAAGCTCTATTTTGGAGTTCCAAACCCCAATTCTGGGGCTCCTGGCTCTGTTTTTGGGGTGCCAAACTCTGGGGCTCTCTGCTCCGCAGAACGCAGCTCTCTTCTGGTGGAACCTGCGGAGGAACGGGGATGGTGACGGGGACACCCTGCATGCCGGCTGCCCCGTCCTGGCCGGGGACAAGTGGGGTGAGAGACGGTGCCTGGTGTCACCCTGGGGCGACACGGGGTTGGAGGGGCAGCTCTGCTGGCAGGGAGGCGAGAGGTGCTGGGAACGTGGAAAAATCCTGGATAATGGGGAAAAACATCACTGATACTGGAGTGGGGTTGGGAAGGGGTGCAAGGGGAGGGAAGCAGATGGGAATCCTTGTCCTTGTCCCTTCCAGTGGCGAATAAGTGGATCCACGAGCACGGGCAGGAGTTTCGGCGGCCGTGCAGCACCGACCCACAAGACTGAGCCATCGTGGGCTCGAGGACGTGGCACCCATGGGTGACAACACCACCTCGGCGCAACATGTCCCCAAGGCTGCAGCAAGAGGAGGGAGGGAATGGAGGGGCAGCGGCATGGGGTGCTATGGGGGGCGGTGGCACTTGCTAAGCCATGGCTGAACCCAGGGAAAATAAAGTCAAAAGACACAAAACTGGAGTCTGGGGGAAATACCTCGGTGTGGCAGCAGAGGGGATGATGTGGGGGTGTGTACGTGCCTGTGTCCCCCCACCCCTGATTCCAGCCTGGACCCTAAATGTACCCTCAACCCCCTCCTCCAGCCCTAGATGAAAAGTCTCTCTTGCTAAAAGGACTGGCAGTTAGTGACATGGCATTTCTATGGTCATCAGTAGGCTTCAGAGTGAACACAATGGCCATAGAGGACCAGAGCAAAGCCAATGCACTATCCTTCCTCAAATAAGCCTCCTGCAGTGCCTGGCTGCATCTTGGGCCCCATTGCGCAGCCCCACACTCTGCTCTCGCCCCGACAACAGCACGGGGCCCCCCTCCTCTGCACCCCAAAAGGACCCTGGAGGGGGGAGAAAGGCAGCCGCTGCCTTCCAGCCGCCCTGGCCCCCAGCCCGCCCGCGTTGGGTCACGCTTGTGCCAACACCGCTCCCCCGGGGCCCCGCAGACAAGCTCCCTTTCTCTGGCCCGACCGCGGCACCTGCGTGACTGGAAGGCAAAAAAGAGGCAGCAGGGCTCTCCGGCAGCGCCTGGAGATCGGGCAGGGAGCCCGCGTCGCTCTCCCCGGGTGTTCAGGATCCGGAACAGCCTGGATGAAGCGAGGGTCAGGCAGAAGGACACCATCAGCCCTCACACAGAAACTTCCCAACTCCCTCCAACCTCATCTACGCGACGTTTGGATGCAATTAAAATGCTCCCGGATGGAGAGGCAGGGGGTACCGGAGCCTGGGGAGGGTCCAGGCCACCACGTCACCCCTCTGCTAGCTGGAAGGAAAAGGACAAAAACTGGGGAAGGGGGATAGAAACACCAGGCAGATCTCCCCCAGGGCTCTCCTGCTCGTTTTGGGTTAAAAAATGTGCATTTATCACTCCGTGGCTGTGTTTATCCAGCCCTGGATTAACCCTTCCGCACAGGGGATGAGCTGGGAGCAGCATTTGGGCATGGGAGCAGGAGCCGGAGCAGGTCTCCAGCCCCCCAGCGCAGGAGGATGCTACAGCAGCCCTTAACCCTGCTTGAATGTAAAATTTCAGAGCAGATTTCCCCAAATTCCTGCTCTTCAGATAGGAACAACAACCCCGGCATTTGGGGTATTATAAAACAGAGGGTCCGACGCAGCACAGGTTCCGTAACAGCCAGAGCGCGGTGGTTTATTACTTTCAGATGTTTCTGTACACGTGGGAGCCATCGCTCACGGAGAGGAGGGGAAAAAGCAAAAGCTGTAGCTAAAGCATCCCCCGGTCTCGAGCACGGAGAAGCATAGGGGAATATTTCAGATGACGAGAGGCTTCCGTGAGTCACCAGAAAAACCCAAGGTTTGGGATTTTGTCCCAGGAACAGGCGGATCAACACCCTTCCGCCACAGGCTGCTCCGAGGAGCCCGAGTAGCCCAGCCGAGGGGAAAGGAGGAGTTCCTACTCCAGGCTTTTCACAAATGCTTTATTTGTAGGCGAGAGAAATGGACAGGGAACAAGACACAAAGAGGATGAGGCTGACATAGGACACAGAGCGCGGTCTCTGGAGAACTCACACACACACACGTTTTCCTTTTGGGAAGAGCAGCACGCGGTAAGAGGTCACCCCGCCAGACGGGTAAAGCTTGGCCTAAACCGGCCGAGCACCCAACAGCAAAGCTGGGAGCAAACACCCAAGCGCTATCCTGCAGGTTTCGGATGCCTTAGGGACACGGCGCAGCGTTACGGACGGATCAGGGCAGACGATATGGCCAAGGGAGGCGAGTTTGGGCAACACAAACGGCAGATGCAGGCTGTGAGCGGAGCACCAGGCTGAGAGTGGGTGTTAAAATACCCCGGGGCCAAGTTTTCTTGGAAACGGCAACCCATAAACTATTTTTTTTTTTTTTTTGACCTTACCTGTCTAGATTTTCAGGAGGGTTGAGCACCAGTTCAAACCAGTGAATGGCTGATCGCCAGACACCTCTGAAGGTCTCTCCTCCCAGGCCCTTCAACACTCAAGATAAAAGGCAACGGCGGCGGGGAGGAGAAACAGCAGCGCCAAAGCCGAGGGGGTGGAGAATATCAGCACAAAGCTGTTTGCTCCCTCTGTCCCAACACCTACCCCCATCACTGAGGACCCCGTTGAATGTGGCAGGACACTGATAAAGTTTGCGGAGTCCTGGGATGGTCTCGCTGAAGGAGAAGCCAACAAACGACTTTGCCTATTGCTATGGCTTGGCCCTGCCCCGCAGAGAGGATAAAAATCAAGGAGGTTCCCTCTGAACTGCCCCAGTGCGGTATTTACTGGGCTACTGGTGTTACCAATGGGATCTATCACACCACCATCACCTCTGAGAGCTCCCCGACCGCGAGCTCAGTTTAGAAGTCAATCCCTACTTTACTGTAGTGCTTATTTTTTTTTTTCAGAGGGTGTCTCCATTGCACAGAAAGGGACCTCCAGCGGCAATAAACATCAGTATTTTTAATTGGCTTTGGTATCACCTCCCACTCGCTTCACACCTGGACCAGGGCGGGCTGAAGACAAAAAAAAAAAAAAAAAAAAAGGGCTAAAAAAAAATTACAAAGCAAGGTCTGTATATCAACGCGATTCGGCAACCATTTCAACACCGAGTGTCTGCATCGGTACGTAACGATCACTCTGGTCACTAAGAGCGTTTTCAAAACACCAGCAGGGAGGAACTTGGCTTAAGCACGTCGTGCAAAGAATCATAGAATGTGTTGTGTTGGAAGGGACCTTTAAAGGCATCTAGTCCAACCCCCCTGCAGTGAGCAGGGACATCTTCAACTAGATCAGGGTGCTCAGAGCCTCATCCAGCCTGGCCTTGGATGTCTCCAGGGATGGGGCCTCCACCACCTCTCTGGGCAACCTGGGCCAGTGTCTCACCAGCCTCAGTGGAAAGAACTTCTGCCTAATGTCTGATCTAAACCTGCCCTGCTCTAGTTTAAACCCATTGCCCCTCGTCCTGTCGCTCCATGCCCTTGCAAACAGCCCCTCCCCATCCTTCCTGTAGGCCCCCTTCAGGGACTGGAAGGGGCTCTAAGGTCTCCCCGGAGCCTTCTCTTCTCAAAAGACACGCAGCCAAGCTCTGCGTTCACAGGATCTGTATTCAAAGCAAGACTACACGCTTTGGCAATACAGGAAATACCTTTTTTTCCAGCAATTGCAATGCTCCTGGAATCTACAAGTCACCGAGGGTTTTGTCTAGTGCATATAACCCAGGAGCTGGCAAAACCCCTCCTGGGTCTGATATGAAAAATTTAAGAAGTGAATCCTGCAACAAAGCAGCCTCCCCCAAACGGCATCTTCTGCTCCTGCCAAGCCTTGGGATTTTCCATTGTGAAAGTTTCCACCGATCCTCAATCCAGCAACTGGAACAAAAGCAAGAGAGATTTCTAAAGAATCAAAAGCGGCAGCGTAAAACCAGCACCCGTTCAATTCAGAAAGCCGCCTCCTGTTTATCTGTTTTTACAGAGCCGGTACAATGCCGCAGGCCGTGGAAAAACGCAGTGAAAAGCTGGAAGTTATGGGGGAGCTTTCTAGATGGCCCCATTTTTCACGAGTCAAAGAGAACATTTCTTCTTTCTGCAGCTTTTACCACGGTCTGGGAGATCCTGCACCTAAATACCATTTATCTCTGCCTGTAGCTGCCAGAAAAGGGAGATGAAACAGCAACAGGAGCATTAACTATTTTTCAGACAAAATTACAGTCTCAAAAATGGTATATGGCTCGAGACAGCCGAAAGGAATTCCCTCTCCATCCACCACCACCCCCCGGCTATTGCTGCTGTCCCTGCAGTCACCTTTTTTTGAAGCCAGCACGACACGAGCTGCCTATTTCTCTGCAAGTCAGGACCGAGAGCTTGGCACGGAGCAACGCCACATTGACCAGGCTGTTGAAATATTTATTTTTTTTTTTTTTTTTCCCCACTCACTTCTCAAATGGTAACAACAAAATATAATTCTGGGGAGCCCACAGGATTCAGAAACAGTCATTTGTTTCCCAACGGTGCTTCTACAGATACAAAACTGATTTTCTTCTCCTTTCCACGGATTTTTTTGTGGTTTGTTTGTTTGTTTGTTTTTAATATCTCGCAAACCGTAAAAGCAAATGAAAAGGATAAAGTGAGAGGCAAACGCAAGGAGTTACCGCAACGAATCACTCAAAGCCGGATCCTCCAAGTTACTTCAGCACGGAGGAATGTGACTTTACCGAGATCATTCATGAGTACGACAACAGGCACATGCTTAACTATCCCGTGAAGAGAGACTCTGGACACACACACTGAATTATTTAATCTCTGACAATTTGAACACAGGAATCATCTGGAAAGGACCGAGAATTTTGCCAATCTTCAGGATACAGCTGGGGAAAGTGCTATTTTGCATCTCAACTACTGAAGATCCATTTAATCCATCGGCAACTAAACCAGGGGTGGACGTTACATCAAGGTCACAGTAAACTAATGCAATAATTAACGTGGTGACTTACGGAGGGAAGCGCCGGGAGCCAGCAATTGCTCTTTTAACACCTGAGTGCGGTGACCAAAGTGCCAGGAGAGAGGAGAGCCCTCTGCAATGAGGTTTTCTTGTCTCTAATTTGGCCATTTCCCACCTGGAGGGAAGGGACACAGAGCTCAGGGTATCCAGGGCTCACCCGCGAATGAATCCGAGGAGACGATTCTCCATCAGGGTAAACGCCAACGTTAAACCGGGCTTTGCCAGCTCTTCACACCGTCTGCCTTTGCCCCACCTGCACCTCTCAAATGCCAAGAATTCCCGATGGCTCTTGTCACAGGACAGACACGCAGATGCACATCGCAGCTCCCAAATCAGGCCGACAACAAAACTATGCCTCAGCAAAACAGCGTTAAAATACTGCTTTCATCATACAGCATCAAGGGGTTACGGACACAAGGCAAAAAAGAAAAAGATTTCAGACATCCACCAGCAACGTATCGAGGAAAACTGCTCCAAAACGTGTCTGCTCTTACGCTCAAGAGTGATTCTTAGGTGAAAGCAATCTGACGAACTGTCTGTGGATAATTTAACCCTGAAGAAAAGCTCTCCGTGTAACTACTGCATTTACATGGAAATATGGAAGGCAGGCAGCGAAAGGATCTAGGAAGTGACAGTGAAAACAGCCTTTCCTCCAGTACTGGGGGTGGGGGGAGCATAACGCAGCAGCAGCTGCCTACACCTCTGCATCAACACCAGCAGGACTGACTCCAAGCTCTTCCAGGGTTTTATCTCCTGCGCTTTTTGCATTCTTTTTTCATCCAAAAGGCGCCAATCTCTGCCTAATTGTGTGTAGCAGCTACAAGAAGGGATGCATAAACACATTCCAGGGGCAGAGAACGGCGTCGTTACTGCTGCTTCTGTTGCGCGTCTGCGGTAGACGGTGTTATCCAGGCTCTTTTTCTCAGTGAGAAATCGAAACAAGTATTAAGAAAGCTGCAAGACTCTGAAATGGAGCTCACGGTCCCCCCTCGCCTTTTGGTTTTACAGTCCTGTCCGACATCGCACAGGAAAGTAGCATCTAGGCTGTTCCCGCAGCTTAACTCATAAGGCTGGCATTGGTGAGACGAAACCTGAGCTCCCAACGAAGCCGATTCCTCATCTGCTTTAGGGGAAAGAAACGTGCATATAAAAAACAAACCTAAGGGGCACTTCAAAGACGATTAGACAATTCCATGGAGAAATCCTGAAGCCTTTGGCTATGCTGCAATGCCCTCGGTGGATCTGGACTGCCAACGGCCCCTTTGCCATTGGGTCCAAGAAAGCCTGAGAATCGACGGAGATCGGTATGATCGACTACTTGGGATTTCAGGAGGTCTTTCCTTGTGGCAGCAGAGAGGAGCCCGTTTCCAAGGGCCTGAAGAGCTTTTCATGGTCTTCAGTACAAGCTGCTTCCCAGCAAGGAAGTCCCTAAGCATTTACACATTCTGGAGAACTAGTTCTAGGGGATGGATCTCACACCAACTTCTCACTGCTGCTGAACTGGAGAGATGAAAGGATATGGATACATCACAGTGGCCTCTGGTGCAGTTTATTTACAACAGGACTCAGTGCTGGAGAACACCAGGATATTAACAAGCAGGAAACACACTAGGAAGGGAAAAGGAGAATGGAAGAAAGGTCACATGTTAAAATCAAGGCATTCTCTGCAGCTACTTGACCCTGCGACATCCTAAATTTAGTCGATTACCCAAGACTAAACAAGGCCAAAAAGAGTCTATCGTGCAGATTAAAATCAGCATTGATGCATTCAACAACTGTAACAACTGGCGAGCTACGTAACAGTGAGAAGCACAAAAGCTTCATATGTTGCTGTCTGTGGCTTAAAGACACAAGAAGGCCAGCAAGCCACCTCGCTTTCTCCAAGCCTCTGGTTTTAAAGCTGCTTTTGCTACAGCCAGAATAGCAAGAGCAACAGGCTAATGCCTTCAAAGACTCACAGAGACAGCACAGGTTGCCAAATACCGGGTGGAGATTCAACATGGCAATGCAGTACAGTCCTTCGGTCTTCTCCCCCTCTCACACATCAACCTACACTATATCCTTTCATTGGATTTAAAATATGCAGTCCACAGTCCTGCATTTCTACTGTTTCATCCCCAAGGGTACAAGATAAAGGGGAAAAAGAGCAAGAGATCATCCAGAAATACCCCTTTAGCACTGCCAGTCCTACAGCATCACACATTTTGGGGCTTCTAGCTTTCGTTGAAGAATTCTTAGCTAAAAGCAGGAAGATTTTTCAGGACTGCTTAAGAAACACGCTTATTTTAGGATCACCTTTCAGGTGAATGGCAAAACAGATTCGCACCTTCTATGAGGTCTAAGCATTGGTTTAGTTTTTAGCTTTATGGGACTGTAACTAAGACTGTGAGTTTTTACGATCAGCCCTATCAGTCGCAGCCTGCTCTCGCTGCTGTGTGGCTGAACAGAGAGGCCTGGCTTCTACAGTTTATTACAATACGAAAACACATGAGATAAGTATGGGAAGTCTGCAAAGGCAAGCACACAGCTTTACCTGTCTCATCTCACCAGTATTTCTTGGCCAAAGAGTGTGGAGCAAGTAGTTTCCAAAACACGGGGCCTCGACTACTTAAATAAAATGCTATTTAAACTAAATACTATAAAGCTCATAATTCTGCCTTCTGGCAGGCTATAAAGAAAGGAATCAGCTAGGGAGGATCTGCTTCACTCCTCCCCTCCAAGGAAGGAGGTTTCACTAACACGTGAGAAGTTTAGAGAGAACACAAACACGAAACACATTACTGGCTGTGACTCAAAGCTGTTTGTTTACATGTGGTTTTTAGCATTATGCCAAAATTCCAACCTCCCACACTGCGAGGCGAACACGCAGGCAGTAAGAGCAAAAGCTCTGCTCAAGGACTGCACAGCTCCAGCACCCGCAGAGCCTTACCACTGGAATCCACCGATGGGCTCTGTAAACCTGTGACGGATCAGGAACGTCGCGACAGCTTCAGCAACCTGAGGGAAGGGGAAAAAAAAGTGGTCAGAATTTAAAAGGGACACAAAGATAACAGGAAATCCAGCAGTTTTCAAAGCCTGCAGCATTTCCAACAACAGTTTGTGTCCTCAGGACCCTCTTGCTGAATGAAGTTTGCGCCTTTGAAACTCAGAGATCTGTGTAATAGGCTTATATATAAAAGAAGGAACTACGTGCTTCCACCTTTACTCTGACACTGACCACGCAATCAAGAACCGACAAAGCTTTTTCACCACCTCTTAAAACAATGCCTAAGTTGAGCAGGTTAAAAAGGTGTGGTGACATCACGACACAAGTTATTCCTATAAAGAATAAATCAAGACAGCAACCCAACAGTAATAATACTGCTTAGAATGTACGTTAGAAAGAGTAACAACGTTAAGAACTCAGTATGTTTAGATAAAAATCCCTATTCCAGATTGGTAAAGCGAAGTACAGAAAGGCTGTTTTACACTCACAGCAGTCAGTATAGAACAAGCTTTAAAACCAGACGTGTTTCCAACCACAGGCTCCACTGGCTGCACCACATTCCCGCTCCTATCTGGACACTATCTTCAGCAGTACCCAGAAGCAGCACTGCTCTGTCTGTAAGCTGTTTCGGTAACATTTGGTTTGTATTTGGAAAATGGGAGCCACCCAACTCAGCAAAACACAGACCAACCCCAAAAGCTGCTGCTCAGTGCAGGGGAGAGTAGAGAACTCCACAAGGAAAGGCAGGATAAATCCACACTCCACATGGTAAGAGTTCTATCACCTCTAGCCCGAGAGTTCAATCTGTAACTTAGCCAAGCCCTGTGTCATGTAACATCTTAGCCCAGGCTTTCCAGCCAGCTTAAAAAACGTGATTAAATCCAAGCTGGTTTGTGAACAGCCAGTTAAAATGCCATGCCAAAAAATGCCTCTGAAGTATAATCTCTGCTTCATAGCAAGCAACGGACTCCTTTTGCATATAAACTGTGAAGACCGTGACTTATCTAGCTTCAACACAGCGTTGCTCACCTTGTCTGGAGCATCTTCATGGACTGCATGGCCACACTGTGGGAGGACCTGCATCTGAAACTTCCCTGCGGATCAAGAGAGTCATCACTGGAGCTGCTTTTTAAGCGGCCTTCATTTCTAACAGCAATGGTTTAGGCAAGCAGTTCTTGTGTACACAGGAAACATCAGATGCTACACCCCTAAAAGCACTGTGAAATTTGAACTCTTCTAAAACAGATCTCACATTCTTTACAAAGAAACCTCACTAAACGCATCAGGCAAAGAGGGACCACGGAAGGCACAAGAGTCTAAAGCAAACTGTACAATACACCCAGCAGACAGTTTCAAAAGAAAGCAAGAACCAGCTGCTTAATTCATCTTCCCCAGGTGTAGCAGGGTCCCAGGAGTCAAAACGAAGCTAAATTTCTTAGGGCTACCTTTCAGAGTTGGAAGCGTTATCAGATCTATCTTAACGTAATCTTTATCCTGCTACCCAATACTACTTTCCAGTACTGGTTGCTCTGGAAATCAATGAAGCTGGGATGGGGCAAAAAAACCCCAAACCACAAAACCCAAAACTTTAATGCAGATGCTGAATCTTGGTCTGATGTTTGCCAGAAACACCAGGAGACCAGTTAGTTTTGGACGGTCCCAAGTGTTCTAGCTAGGATCCTCAGGAATGTAGTTAGAAAGGGAAAAAACAGATTAGAAAGAAACCCACACAGACCATCATTCTGATCCAAGAGAAGTGTGGCAGTCCCATTGCTGCAAACATTGAACGCTAGACTGAACAAAAACCATGGCAACAGCCCTTCACAACTTCTAATTGAACCTTTTCCTTCTCAACTTCTCCACCTTTCCTACAATCACAGACAGCTAAAGAACAGTTTGGGATGGACTGATTCTTTAGTGCACATTTGTTTCAATATTGACTGCACCCGGTAAGAGGCCATTCCAGCTCTCTCTCACGTACCCATAGCAACAAGCTATCATCCCAAAAGAGCATTACAGTAAGGATAGAGCAACAATATTAAATATTTACCTTGCATCTGTCCAATTGTTAGATCTTTATCCAGCCTGTCAACACCTACAATCAAATAAACAGATGTACTGAAGAAAAGCCAGAGAGAACATGACTGCCTAAGCAGGGCTTTACTCAACATTTTCAAGGAGGCATTTGGCTTGAGAAACTCAAAAGAAACATCATCTCTGACACCCACAAGGAGTTTGCACTGCTGCACCTCAAGAGTGTAAAGTGACAGGAAAGAATCCCAGCCAAAAACGCAAGAACACATCCTTCCCTACAACTTAAAAGGGTATTTATCATGGTTATCTTGGTTACACACTTAATTTCCCATCGGGGCACAAAAAGGGCCTAGAACTGGCTCTAGAACATTGATAATTTGACCTTCAGTTGAAAAGTTCAAATCAGGTCCATATCTGTAGGAAGATATCATAGTAGTGGAGGCTGAAGGGCAGCTTGGATCTGTCCTGTTTGCTCTTTTTCCACACCATACAAGTAAAACACCCACCCAACAGCAGCAATACACAGTATGTCATTGTGTGCTACTTTGAGGCGCTGAACTAATTCCAGATCTGCACGGATCAAATGGACTGGTTTATGATATTTCAAGATACATAGAAAAGACAGGTGGAAGAGACAGATCTGCTGGTATCAGGAAAAACATTAGCCAAACGCCGGCCCTATTCTCTAACGGCGAGTGGGACTGAAATGACCAGCCACTGAACCTGAAGAGGAGTGGAAGAGCCACGTACCAGCTAAAAGCAAAAGCTTCGGAGTTGGGCAGCTTAGGAAGAGGTTAGATAAACCCCGGAACCAGCCATCCCAGTACTTTTCTGTTTTCGCCAGTTCAATTCGCCACGTGTATAAGTGCTCCTTCTTTGTCTGCAGGGAGAAGAGAGAGCTCTGCATTAGCGATCAGTAGAACGGCTGAAATAAAATGAACTCAGAGTGCCACTTGGAGGTATATCTAAAAAATACCAGCTCCCCCTGGTGGATCCCAGTTGGATGACCCTCCTTGCTCCCAAATTTCTCTCCACATCACCAAGTACACAAGTAAGGAACACCAAAGTCAGTAAGAGCTAAACCTATAGACGAAGAGAAGGCTGCACTTTCCAGGGCACTCAATTTGCTATTTTTTACTGGCGCAAATAGCTCACAAATTGTCTGAACGTCCAGACTTGGCTCGTACTCAGGTGACAGAAATAAAAGGGGCTAAGCTGGCTTGCAAGCATTTTCCTTGAGGAATTTACATTCCTAGCTTGCAATTGCCTGCACGACATCCTGAATGCTACTGCGCCTTGGAAACAAACCAAAATACCACAAAGACTCAGAAAAGAGCATTCCTCATTCAGGCCAGAAGCCCCATTTCAGGCCATATGGGCTAAATCTGTGAGCACCTGAGGAAAGGAAACCAAACACACGTTTTCAGGTGACAGTTCAGGATAGAATCAGTGGCATGAGACGAAGAAGAAAAACCAACAGTCACAATATAAAGTTTTTGGTCCCTGGAGTTGCTCCCTTTTATGTTAGAATGATTTGGATACCTATGGGGCTACTTCTCTTGCAAGGGAGCATTGTGCAAACACGAGCTGAAAACACAGCAAGAAACTCCCTACCTCTGTGTCATCTTCTTTCTTCCTTTTGTTGACAGAGCCTCCCCCTTCCTCATCCTCTTCCTCCTCCTCCTCCTCTTCAATAATACCCTCCACTATGGCTTTAGGACATTCAGGACTGGCAGCCCCTTCGCACCTGTGAAAATAAACCCAGAAACTGATCCCCTGCCAAAACAAACAAAAACCCAAACAGTTTTTAACCTAAAATAGTCAGCAATTTCTCAGATACGGGCTGAGAAAAATCCCCCCAAGTTTAAAAGGAGCTGTGGATGAAAAATACAGTCATGACTAGCCAAGGCACTGGGTGCCTGTGCAGGATATATATCAAAGTGTAAATATAAACGCAAACAACTACTTAAAGGAGGCAGCAGTGGTAAAACAGTCAATAATAGCTTTTTTAAAAATGGAGTATGGGACATTTGTAAAGGCTCCGGGTATGGTAAGGATTAGAGTGGCACAGGCACGTCACTCCGATCCCCCAAAACCACCTCAGGTCACTCCTGAAATGCAACAAGTAATTAAACAATTTCTAAAAGGAAGTGGAAGGTACCAAACCCAGAAGGTCAACTCTATTTAGGGCAAAATTTCTGAAGATGCATCAGACAAACACTTACTTGTTCACGTGTGCGGAAAGGCAGACAAATCAAGGAATACACAACCAGCACTAGTTAAACTTTTTAAAACACAGCTCTTAGCGGATTTTGCCCCAGGGAAATTTTGGCCAGGTTTTCTCTAAGTGACATGATTATGATTCAGTGCTGCTGCAGGTGTCAACTGTGATCAAATGATAAAAAAATTGTATTTGCTAGAAGAAATTTTCACTTCCAAGTGCACTTATGCACTGTAGAATGGTATTGTAAAATATACGAGATGATTTTAAGAGCTCTAAAATAAAAAAATAAAATAAAAAAAAAAAATCGCTTACTGTTTGACTTGGCCAACCATAGAAACTCTGGCAGATTCAAGATTTCTTATCTGTCCACTTTTTACACTAGAAAAGAAAAAAATTGGAAGGGCATGAATAGTTACTAAACATAATCAGCACCTAGCAGTCCCAGAAACTGGAGCAAAAGGTTTTTACAGCTCACAATTTCCCCAAACCATTCCCAAACCTCCCGTTCTCAGAAGGCGTTCGGAATGGCTCACACTACAGGACAACTTACTTGAACCACTCATTGTCACTGTAACTGTGAATTTAAAAGATGCGCGGGAGAAGCGTTGATGGGGAAACAGTGAAATAGGGTCATACCCACCTCATGGCAGGGGACAGGGAGAGGTCAAAAATTATGCTGGGTAACTGGTAACAGAACTGGGCTGGGTAAGAACAGAACCGCGTAAGTCTACAAACTTAACCGTCAGGCCTCTCCTTTTCAAATTCAGCTCCCAGATATGCAATTAATTCTTTCTGAACTGGAAATAAGTCCCATTTCTTACAGATCGGGATGTGTCAAGCTTCTTCTGTAATAGCTGGGACGCTTACAAGGAAGCTGCAGTTCATACCATGAAGCTTTCCCTTAGTTGAAGGTCTTAGAGGATCCTTCTCCAATGCCTAGCCAACTCTCCCAGGAAATTAATTATCTTTGAGACCTCTCTCTCCCTGTCAAATCAGCCAAGGAATTGCTGACAACAGCCGGGGAAGTGAGCACAGAAGGAGAAAAGAGACAAATTATACAAACTTTGTTTCCTTTGGGAGTCAAGCTAAAAAGACAAGTGAGTTTGGAGACTGCGTTAAGCCCATGCATTACCTCCACTCAATGGCATTCTCAAGCGACTTGAATGTTTTGGGACGACTCCTTAAGAAGTTCTGCATGCTGTTCAACGCGTCCATGGCTGTACCTAAAAAACAAGTTTTTAACTTTATGGCATCTGATGAAATTATTGCCACATCCCCTCCATACAGAACTGGCTACCGGGGAACGCTCTCAGAGAGAACTGGAGCTCACTGGGGATTTAATGTTGTTAAGGAAAATACAGCTTAGTATTCCTAAGCCCACACTCACACCTGCTCTCACATTAGAGAATTAATATTTGAACAGGTAGGACGTTCAGGTAGTAAGAGAAGGCAGTAACCGCTCATCAATATCGTGCATTATATAAAAAGCCACCCTTCTCCTCGCTAACAAGAAAACAGAGTCCACCTGGGAAAAGCAAAAGGAGGGGGGCACGCTAGAAAGGTATCTGTGTAGGTAGCATCTGTTTAGGAGGATGGAATGGGCGTTGGTTTAAAAACTGGGCAAAGCTTTCCATATTCAGGGATTTGCAGATAAAAGAAAAAGATCAACGCAGAAGACAGAACCCCACTGAAGGGTAGAGAAGCCTGTCCAAGGGTACACACGCTTACCTTCCACAACGTCGATCATGCACAGACCCAGTAAACTTGGCACCAAATTGGCGACGGCTGTGTGCACTGCGATGGCACCCCCCATGCTGTGCCCGATCAGCATGATAGGGGGGGGAAGGTCCCCATACAGAGCTTCAACCACGTTCCCAACGTCTCTGCCAAGTTGAGATAAAAGCATGGTTGGCATCTCTTACCTTGATACATTTCTGAAGCAGATTTGTACATCGGGAGGAGAAAGTACAGATCCAAGACAGATGTACAGCTCCAAATCCTCTCTTTGTGCTCATTTAACCCACAGGTGATTGAGACAAGTTTATTCTCTTATCACTGTTTCATCTAGGCACCGACGCAGGAAATCGTTCAAGCCAATACCTTCCTGAACAAGCCTGTCATTTCCCTTTACTAACAGAAAGTGTTCATTTAAAAGAAGTGCCTGAAGAGAACCTTTTACATTGACGTTTGCTGTTAGGAATTTTACGTAAAAGGCGAGAAAGCTGTCAAATCCTCTTGCATGGAAGCGCAGACTAAGAAATTCCCTGTTCTGAAAGGAGAAACCTTTTGCAATTAAAGAGAGAAAATAACTGAGCCCTACTGACTAAGGCAGTGATAAACAACACTGAGCAAAAGCAAAGCGGTTCAGACTTTCTATGAGCAGATACTACACGACAAGGGGCAATTTCTCCTCTTTACCATAAGGCACCTACTTTAAGCTAAAGCTGTCACTGCAGTACCTGAAAGCTGGCCGGTGCCATTCACAAAACCCAAAAAAATAGCAGAGCTAATGATTGAAATCTAAGAAGAGCACTGTAGTTGAAGACACCCAGATTGGCTTTCCTGACTAAAACCATTCAGAGGAACCAGAGGCCTGAACAGTATTGCAACTCGAAAATAGAAAACAAGTTGAAAAAAAAAAAAAAGGCTGACCAGCTTGTTTGCTCTGTCAGAGAAAATTGCTTGAGGATTTGATTAAAAAAAAACACCAAAAAGAGAAAACCAGCTATAATTTAAGGCTTCCATTTAAAAGCTACTCAGGAATAATTTTCAAGCTCATTGCAAAAGGAGAGAAAGGTCTAAAAACAAAAGGAATTTGTTTTCTCCCCACGGTAGTGCTGCTCCAGATCTAAAAAATTCTAATCATTTCATAGGGCATCTCCTGAGGACAGTAACACATCAGGACTTGACAAGCCGTAAGCAGCAGCAATAAGTACACAATGGAAGTCAGAATACATTTCACACATGGCCTCCCCACAACAAACCCAGTGGATTTGTTCCTACAAAGTTTACAAAATCCTTCGTGATTTAATTGTAGTCACAGCAAAGAGTTTCTTTGTACTAAACGTGGACACAACGTAATGTGCTTAGCGGTGGGTATTTGCTTTTTCTTACAGCTTTGTCAAGAGGGGGATTTGCATCCCAAAGCAGGTCGGGATAGTTTGAAAAAGCAACTCTCTCCACGCTTGGAAATCTCAGTCTGTGACCCACCCTTTGGGGATGCCACCAGTCCAAGGCGGGCAGGCTCTGAATGCTCGCTCGAGGAGGCCAGGAAGAACCAAACTGGTGATTTTGAGCTAAAATGCCCCAGTCGGTTACGTCCGAGGAAGGCATTAAGCATTCGCCTTCTATTAGGAAATCGCTAGCAAGTGTTATAGCGTGTTGCAAGTTTAAAGTGTTCACTGCAACGAAGCCACCGATCTTTAAAGTGAGTTTAAAGTCTGAGGGTACCTAGAGAACGGCTCCAGTTTGGAATCTGACTCGGCTAGAAGAGGTATAATTTCAAATAAACTTCAAACTGTCCCAAAACAGAAGGAAAAAAAGGGACAACTACCAGAATAATGTGAAATGAAACTATCTTCCAGCCCCCTTGAATGATGGTTGTGTGTCCTCAAGTAGTTTATTGTTCGATCAGGAAAGAAAATAAATGTTTGTGAAAAGTGAAATACTGAAGAGCGAGCATAAGTTTCCTTACTTTGACATAGTCTCTGCAGACAGATCTTCAGGATTCCTAACTTTTGTTTCTCCTGAAAGAACAAAAAAAAAGAAAGTAAAGTTCACGTAAGCTGGAAACCTTCAGTCCCCTCAGGAATTAGAGCAGGAACTGTACAAAGCTTTTTTGGCACAGTTATTAAGAGCAAGCCTACTGCAGTTAACATGAATAATTAAGAAACCCGGAATTAATAGGAACGGTTTGTACTTTATTGCATTATAGCTTACGGGTAGGAAACGCTCCCCATAACTGTTCCATATTTGCAACGTATTTTAAAACTAAAGAACAGACCTTATTTCTAATGGTAAAGACAACCTATAGGTTATGAAAATATGAAGGAGGGGGTTAGTGCCAGCCTGTAGGAAGGAACAAGTCCACCACTGCCTCGCACAAAGGCACGGGGAGTCTCAGCTTCTGGCCCCTGAGGACAGGTGGCTGCAGAGCTCTAGAAGCCATTTTTCCATCCCTGGTTTTGAATAACCGGGGGAGACTGGGTTTGAAATACCGAGGAGAGCTTATAGCAGCTTTCCAGTATCTGAAGGGGGCTACAGGAAAACTGAGGAGGGACTTTTTACAAGGGCATGTAGTGATGGGACAAGGGGTAATGACTTCAAACTAAAAGAGGGGAGATTTAGATGAGATACTAGGAAGAAATTCTTGGCTGTGTGGGGGGTGAGCCCCTGGCCCAGGTTGCCCAGAGAAGCTGTGGCTGCCCCATCCCTGGAGGGGTTCAAGGCCAGGTTGGACGGGGCTTGGAGCAACCTGGGCTGGTGGGAGGTGTCCCTGCCCAGGGCAGGGGCTTGGACTAGATGATCTTTAAAGTCCCTTCCAACCTAAACCGTTCTGTGATTCTATGGTTCTATGCCTTAAGGATGCTTTCTCAGTCATCTTGGGAGGGATTCGTTACATCATCTTTTTAAAAAACGAGAGCGTGTAACATGCTTATGTGATTTTAATGTATTTCTTTTACTTACCATGGCCTCGGAGATCTAAAGCCACAATCCTACACTGAATCCTGTTAATGATTGCAGACTGCAAAAAGAGACAAAGATAATATAATTTGCAAAGTGCCACACCTCATCTACAAAAAGATTAGTAACATTAAGCACCCCCTGAAACAACAGCAAAGGCTCGGATGGTGGGACAAAAACCCCTCCACTGTCAACAAAGTGGCTGAACCTGGATTGCATGAGGTGTCACAGAAAGCAAGCAAGAATATTTCATATATGCTATCCTGAATTAACCAAACCTCCATCCTTTCTAGCATTGTTAACGCCATCTCCGAGGACATTTATTTCACTGTGCGTAAGGCATTACGCGCGTTTCCTAGGATAATGAATTCAAGCTCCATAGCACCCCTGAAAATCAAAATGCAGCAGTGGGATTACAGACACCAAAGTAATGTCCCCCGTCCCCAAGCCCCACGCTACAAAATTGGCTATACAGCAGAGATGAAGATGAAGCAGCTGTTTTGCAGCTCGCATTCAATTTGCTCTCAAAGAACAGCATTTTACAGTAAGACAAAAAAGTACAAAAATGGATTAGTCCAAAGGGGTCAGGGGAAACGAGTGACGAATGTTTTTCAAGTCAGGTAGGGCTGCAACACAATTGTGGTTCTATTTGTCCCTGACAACTCAATTTACATAAGTTATTTCAGGCATCGCAGTGATTAAATGGCATTCTCTGTTGAAAGGAAGATTTTTGTGTTAAGGAATCATTGATTATTTAAATAACAGCCCTGCAGGAGTGGGGGAATTTGCTGAGGGATCTTAATAGAACCACCTACATAATGGGCAGAGATCTGAAAGCTGCCCAGTCCTCATGTTTCGGTTGTTCAGCTATTCAGCTTGTAAATGACTGTAGCAGTTGCTCTCCCAGAAGCCACTGAATCCACAAGTTAGTATTTTAGAGCCCCTAAAAACACCCTGAAACCTCAATCTGCAAGGTGCTTATGCACCTAAGCAATAATTTAACTAGTCAGAGGAGCTGTTTGCTGCTAAAAATCAAACTATTGTCAGTAGGGAGTAAGGAAAGAGGATCATCAACACGATGTGAGAGAATGGGAAGCTTTCCAGTGCCCTGAGTTTTATCCAAATAGGAGTACTTTGGCCAAGAGAAGTACAAACACATCACCCAGGAAATTACCAGGCCAATAAGCAAAGGAAGAATGGAGCACGTCGCTCCTGCAGGATGGTATTTTATTCATAGATGGTTACTCCCCATGCTTCCCAGTTTGGGTTTCTTCTTGTTTTTTTGGGGGAGGGTTGGGTTTTTTTCGAGTTCTGGTTCATCCCAAAGATTTAACAACTGATAGCTTGGGACAAACTTCCATTTCAAAATGCATAAAGGAAATAATTCCATAGCAGCCGCACGAAGGCGTGAGCTAATTGTTGTGGCAGTTTCTTTCCCCAGATGCAGTCCCAAGTGCAAGGCGTAAATCTATGCGAAGCGTGGATATGATCTAACTTTGTTAATTGCTCACAGGAACAAAAAGGGCAGTAAGCGTAAGGTACAGTGTTATGACTGCAATCACACCGCTAAATTCAACTCTGGAGATTTTTAAATGTAAAAACGGTATTGGGGTTGCTACTGGAAATAAAGAGCTCTAGAGAGGGTGGAAGCGACTTGTAGGAAGCCCTTTCCTTAAGTCAGAAAAATGTGACTTCATACCTTTGCCTCCAATTAAAAGCAGTGACCTTCATTAAATCTGTTTAAGGTACTTGCATACCATAACAAAAACCATTAAACTAGCAGAGGAAAAGACATCCATCCACCTTGGCAACTAGTGAGCCACAAGCAAGTAACTACAGCATTTAGTAAGACAGAGATTTGAATCTTAAAGTTCAACAGTTTCAGAAGACTTCCATCTGCAGGCTGTGGGTCAGCTCAGGTTACAAATGAACTGTTAGGTGTAAAACTACTATTCAATACCAAAATTACAGCCCAGGTAGTAAAGTATTTTTCTAGTGTGTCTGATTATAATATAAGATGGTTTACGATTACACCACCAGGATTACTCAACAGTAGTCGTGTTGGGAATTCAAGAGCAGTTGGTAGTGACTCTTGTAAAATGTTAATTCTTGTTACTCATTTGACTCTCTGCTGAAAGGGATCTGCAACACCAGACTGCTGAAGGGTAACAAATATGACACGGCCAAAGGAGATGTAGAGTTTGTCTGTTCAGCCGCACTTCCATGAAAGTCATCCTACAGTATCCTTCTGTTATGGGCACCAGACAGCTTGAAGAGCTCCTGGATTAAAAAGGCCCCAAATAAAAATCACCCACTGCAAGTGATTTCCTTGAAACCCTTTAAAAGTTTTCTTCCTTAACTCCCTTTATTTTTTAAAGGGAATGGGTGGGGGGGAGGAATTTTGGTTTGGTCAGTCCCCACGCTCACTCCTATTGACACCCATCCTCAGCTCGCGTTTCAGAGAGTTGCTTGAGCAGTGAATGAGGTTTCTCAACAAATCAAACAGGACCTCAACCACGCGAAGATAACACTGTTATGATGAGATAAAGTTGTTGAACTTTCACTGGTAGTCATGAAAAAGCCGCCTTCTGAAAAAAATTGGATATGCTATCATGAGAAATGTCTTGGCACTTCATTAAAACATGCGAGCTCTTTATGTAGTTTTGGTTACAGCTGATAATTAAAAGCTAGATGATAAACCGTTGCATGTGCTCTGCCTATATAATAAATACACTGACAGTGAAATATTTAGAAAACTTGAGTCAGGTGCGCACCAGGAGATTATAAAACAGTTTTCTGGACTGATTTTCCCATGCTTAATATAGCTGAATGCTTAGCTGCCTTCCATGCTCAGAGGACTATATTTGCACACATATAAACTTCTACAAAGCAGCAGCTTACTTACAGTAAATACAGCCCAGGAAAGAGCAGAATGGCCTCCACCGTGTAACAGCAGTAAGACAGGTCCCTCCAATCCGCTTTTGTAAATTCGAAAAGTGTATGAACAGTTAAGGACATTTCATAGAGTTGATTGAAGTAAGTTACTTAGCTGAATGTGTTTTGGAGTCTGCAATACCCAACAGTGTTTTGTTCCTACCCTTGCGCACCCGAGGCGTCGTTTCTCCCTCTCATCAACAGGCACGTGCAAGCATAACCTAGAAAAAACTTAACCCGCTTTATTTAAGCTTCAAGAGTTGTTTTCCTGCTGTCCAGGTCTCCTCCTCCCTGTAATGCACCCATCTCCTGCCTGCACCCTTTTCCCCCTGTGCACAACAGTGAACTGAACAACTAACAGAAAAGCCAAACCGTGATCAGCACGCACTTCGGTGCATGTAATTTTCATTTGGTGTATGTTATTACTTCCAAGGAAAAATGTCAGATAAATCAGTAAGTAAGATTTTTAAGGCAATATAATTACTCTCTGGAACACACACAGCAAAGATGCTTCACTAGGGTAGCTAAAGTCCCCTTACAGTATATATTTAGATACAGAAAAATCTGCTTAACTAACACTAAAAACAATGTCACTTAGGGAACGGCACAGAACGGGGAGTTGTCAGGTCTGTGTTCAGTGCCCAAAACCGTGACCAACAGGTCAGACAAGTCACTTCACCTCCTTTCTGCTGTTCTCCGTCTGTTCTTGGGGTGGACAAAAGCGTTCCTCTGAATCTAACCGTGCTAGCTGCAGTTACCGATGAGGCTGCTCATCGTTTTTCTGCTGAATACTGCAGTGCCCTTCGGATCTGCTGGTTGCAAACAGTTCACGCAGGTGCTCCCTACGCCATTTCAGTTACAGTGAGCTGTGTCAGCTTAAATAATTTCATCAGCTGGGGTTTGTTCACACGAGGAGATCTGATGGAGCAGTAACAGGTAGCTGGGGCAGAACAGTGGGCACCGACTCCATTCATTAATTCAGCTGCTTCCACAGCACACATCTGTCCGCATCCTATCATATAGGAGCTCAAGCTTCTGTTAAAGGTCACAGGTAACACAATAAATCCCAAATAACTAAGATTTCCTTAAATTTAGGATACTTATGTACATCACCTATCCAAATAGGTCCATTATCCTTTTTATTTTATTATTTATGAAGCCTCAGGGGTGTGCCCGGCCCCTACATCAAAGGCAGACAAGGTGCATATCATGAAGAATTCATAGGATCAATTGGACAAATGCAGTTAATAAACACAAAATGACAAGCTGAGCAAAACAACAAGGAGAAATTTCGCATTTCAAAGCATCACATGCTACTGACATTAGAGAAATAATTACTAAATTGGTATTTGGAGAGAAATAGTTTGAAAGTTTGGTTCTCCTAATGGCCAAGCTAGAATATGCATGCTTAAAAACTAGGCAACTATTTAAACTACAAGGTTGCGTTATTTAAACACAGATTAAAACCTTTCCATTTTGTAATTAGCTCAAAAGACCTGGAAGAACCTCTCAAACCTGCTTTTGTCAGAGCTGTAGGCAGAGGTAGGACAGATGGGAGGACTTGTCCCAGTACCTTCACACACTGCGCTTGTTGGGGCGCTCCCACTTAGCAAATGGCCTGGATACACCAGTGGTTTGAGCACGTCAAAGAGGATGACTGCCATCAGCTGGGTTAAACAGTAACTGGAAGACTTTAAAGAGGAATCAGCAAGAAAAGAAATATAAAAGCAACAGGCACGTTTGCAAAGGGGGCAGAGATCTTGGAGAGGAAACAGCAGCAGTCAAAACCTGGTTTGATGCTCCCAGAAGACTCCCTGATGGCACCACAGCCTCCACCTTGGCCAGAAGAAGCTTCCTTGTCTGCACACCAGCTAGTGGACTGACAATTCGGGGTGCAACAAGTAGGGACCCACACCTTGGGTGTGTGTACGTGACCTCATGAGGTGCTTTCTCAGTATCATTTGCATTAGTGGGAGCAGCACGGGTAGCACCCGCACCTCCCAGAAGAGATGGGCACCAGTAGATCCTGCAGTCCCAGAAGAGACTGTGTGTGCTTGTAACCCACACTTCTTGGGGGTGCATATGACCGTGCACGTATGTTTGCGTGTGTACAGGAACAGAACTCCCTGTTCTGTTAGAAATTTGCAAGTATTTATTAACACTTAAGTGTTCAGTGTTGAGGTTTACCTGTTGTACTGCTGACGCTGATCCTGAACATACGGTTCACTGATTGCCAGTTAATTACCCGTCGTTAATAAAAATCAGTAAATAGCTTTGATCCTGACATGGTTTAAGCTATGGGAACTGGTGAGGATTTCCCTGCAAAATATGTTATTGAACTGTTGGAAACACTTTTCTTAAATTAATGATTACTAAAGCAGTAACGCCAGGAATTGACCTTCCTAATACACCTGAACTGTCAGCTTAGAAGCTCTAGTTACTGATACCGATCCCTACAAAAGAAAAAATGGAAGACAAAAAAGCTGAAGAGAACCCCAATAAGCTAAACGACACATGATACCGCCCCAGTCACTGAGAATAAGAAAAGTCCAATCTGGAAAAAAGGATATATCCTTGCCAGTTTCATTTTCCACCACAACGTCCTCCATAGATTCAAAGTACTGGCTCCAAAGCACTGGTGAAAAATCACGCTTTCTTCCAGGGCTGCAAGACAACAAAAAATTCCGTAAGAAAGAGATATTTTATAAATCTTTCATTTAAATTGGCACACAAGGCGTCATTACATACATTGAAGAGAACACGCCGGTGTCACGCAACGGTTGAGGACTGGAGGCAAACGATGCATTACCGAAACTCCCATACAACTACAATATTAGCCATTTTATAGTCAGTAAGGAAATTCTCCCTTCCCCGCCCCCCCCAGTTAATTGTTGCTCCTATTAAGGCGATGACAAAGATGCACAGGAAAGCTACTGGAGAGACAGAGAGATGAGTATTTTCCTCACAAAACAATACCAAGGAGGACTGAACAACGGTGATTTAGACTACACAGATCTAAGCCAAGGGAAAAGAAAAAGAACCGGGCACACAGTGATACTGTCCCAGTACAATCTCCCAGTTTCCAATGACCCACACATCAGGCGCTTCAAAAGCCAGAGTCAAAAGTCATTAAATACTTTTGTATTTAATGGTCTTGCTCTAGCCTTAAAGCAAGCCTGATGCTGACATGACTGGGAGCGCTCCAGGGCCTGGAACGCAGGAAATGATCCTAAATTTATGATTCAGCCCAATGAATCGTAATTTAAAAAAAGAATAATACATCTCTCTCCGAAGTCACCTTGACACCACAGTATTGAAAAGCAGAGTGTCAGCTATTTACTGAAGGTAACTATTTATTTACCATGTACTACTTGTCATGAGATTATAACTTTCCTAGAAATCGCCTCTAATTTTTGGAAGAAATATCATTCAAACAGAAAGCCGACCTGTCCCGAAGGCTGAGTGGCGGGTAGAAAAACTACGGAGAGAATTGAAGAGAGTCATATATAGAAGAAACTTAGAAACACTGTTGGGAGCAAAATAAATAAAATCCACCAGGTTTAGGTTAACAGCAGCAAGTTTTCATTGGAGCTCAAGTTTCCTGGAATTTATTGCGACGGTTAAAACTTTAGCATATTTGTAAACAGATCTAGTATTTAAATACTGCACGTAAGGCAACATCAGGACTGCGAAGGAAAAGAACAAGACCAAATTAATTCAGTATATGCTTCCATATCCCTCCTGCCTCAGTTAAGTAGAAGGACCACGAGAAAAGCATCGCAATAAAGACCAATAAACACTCCTAAAGTAGTGAGTCCAAAAAGGCTAAAGTTATTTAAAAAAAAAAAATAAATTCAAAAAGGTAAGATTTTAAAACCTGTATTTTGAATTAAGGGTCATAACGACCAGACTGCGCAACAGATGCTGGCAGAATACTTCCATGCCAGGCTCTGGTTTGCTCCAGGCTTCGCACTTATTACCAGGTTGCTATAATTCCTTTAGAAGTCATAATCTACCCATACAGCAACACTGCTTTATTGTCATCAAAAAAACCAAACAACCCAGGAAGGTAAAATCTGGCCAAACACATTCCAATCACTGGAGACTTCTGGATGCCCAATTCTATCCAGCACAAACTAGGGAGCCCAGAAGCAAGAGGTAACGGGCACAAACTTGAACATCGGAAGTTCCACCGAAACATAAGGAGGAAATTCTTGACTTTGAGGGTGGCAGAGCCCTGGCCCAGGCTGCCCAGAGAGGTGGTGGAGTCTCCGTCTCTGGAGACATTCCAAACCCACCTGGACGCGTTCCTGTGCCACCTGCTCTGGGTGACCCTGCTCTGGCAGGGGGCTGGACTGGGTGATCTCCAGAGGGCCCTTCCAACCCCGGCCAGTCTGTGATTCTGTGATTTCTTCTTCTGTCACATTGTTTGCCAAATACTAATGAACGAGCACTGCACAGGCAAGAAAATGCTAACAGTGGACACCGGGGGAAGAGAAGGTGCTTTGAAGACGGACCAAAATTACTGTGTTAAAAGAGGACTCGGTGCGATAAAAGATTTGGAGATTGGTGCTACCTGTGGACTGCTCCGTGTCTAGTAACTACTTCTACCTGGGGAGGCTTCCTCCTTTTGGATAAGCCGGCATCTTCCTGCCGCTGCTCCGCACGCCCAGGGAATAATACCTCAACAGAGGCAGTAAAAAAAAAAAAA
>VYZM01016721.1:34918-45050 GCA_013398915.1 Dromas ardeola
AGCCTGGTTTTCCCAGTAACACATTTCCAAAACGTGAATCACAGTCATTATTCCTCATAAGCAGTGAGACTCATCTCCTCTTGATGATAAGGCTAATTTCTGCTGCGGTTTGTTGACAGGTAAATCGCAAAGCACGGCAACAGATTACGCCTTAAATTAGCTGCTCCTGTAGCACTAATGTCAGGTCATACCCAGCACCTTAGGGAACGCAATTCCCCTAAATTATTGGGTGAATGCAGAAGACCTGTTCTGCGGACATCGTATAAACCAGGACTCTCAAAGGTGCCCAACTGACAAACCAATTTATTTTTTTTGCTTCCATCAAAAGGTGCAGCTGTGCCCTCTCCTTGTATCCCCATCACTAACAAAAGGCTCCGCAATCAGAATTTTCCCGATGACTCAGTTGATGCAAAATCTGTTTCTCAGGCTGATATTCACTCAGTAAGGCTAAAAGAGTAGTGCTTAATTTTGGCAGCGACATAATTAGGCTAGATTCGAGCCCAGTATACAGGATGAGTAACAGTGCACCGTTTTAACAGGCTTTTTGCGCTTCAGCTCTTCTGGGGGAGGCAATCAGCACAGAATATTAAAATCAAGCATGGGCGTGAGGGGTGAAAGACCTTCACGGAAAAAAAAAACAAACCTCCTCTGCCGAAGGAAGTTTCTCCTGAATTCTTGCCTTCCTAAAGAAACAGCAAGGAACAGACAAAGCAGCTTTTCAGTTTTGTAGAAACAAAACTCCTATTTCCCCCTGATATTTCCCAAATATGAAACATAAAACAACCACCCCCTGAAGGGTCCAAATTCTCTTCTGTGGGTTTCCAGACTTCAGTATTGTTCTTGTCAAATTTCAATTAAATAAAATGAGAAGTCACACACCTACGTAAATCCAGAAAATATGAATTTCTTATTGCCTCAGCTCAATCTCATTCTCTGATTAAAGAAAAAATACCGCATTCAAACCTTAGCCTTTCAAAGAACGCTGTAGATCAGGAAGAACAGAGCGATATAATACCAAGATGACAAACTGTCATAATATTGGCAAGAACCAAGCACACCTGCGCAGGCGTCCAAGTATCCAAGGAAGGGAGACAACATTTGCTGTGCCACCGATATAACATTCTGCTAGAAAAAACATAAAACACAAAACTCCCAGTGCAGGTCAAGATTCCAAAAACAACTAATGCTGAATTTCACAAGCAAGAATTCGGTATGAAATACGACAAACTTGTATTATTGATAAGAGCTTCAAGCTACCTGACTTAAAATTGGTTTATCTCCTAGGACCACAATCGGTACGAGGGACAGCAAAGGTCCATCCAGCTCTGTAATGTGCCACCGAGAGATGCCAGCACAGCAAGTGCTCTGGCAAAGGGTTAAACAGGGGATAAGGTATGATAAGGTATGACCTCCAAATTTTCACTATTAGCAGGATGGGGATCTCCGGAGGTTGCACATCCTCAGCACCGTGTTGCATTAAGGGTGGGCAGTTTCCATTAGCTCGTCACATAAAATACAGGTCACTTCCAGCCAGAGCTACTTTCACAACATCTGTGACAACGGTGCCACAATTTAATTAGGCTTTGAGCAAAAAGGATTACTTCTGCTTGCTTTTAAGCCCACACTACGATAACGTTCGCCTGCTCTTCTCTACAACATTAATGACTGTATACACCCCTATCATATTTCCCTTGCCTGAGCCATGTATTTTTCAAGCCGGGAGTCCTACTCTATTGATTATCTCCTTGCCTGGAAGCCATCCCAGCCCTGATCACACTGTTTCTCCGTACCATTTCTGGTGTTTTCTGGAGACGGAGAGAACTGCCCACAGCTTGGATGATTTCCCTCCTTTGGTTTTTGAAGAGGTAGGATGCGCAGTTAGCGACAAAAAATTTCATCACCCTTTTAAAATGCAGCATTTCAACGCAGTGAGACTTTTCTGCAGCATGTTATGGCTGGTTTTGGGTTTGAATGTCCTGAGTAATTCCAGGTGATCAGCAAGTATCATCATCCGCCTGGCTACACCCCTTCCAACATAATCCATAAATCTGGCAAACAGCAGGAACTCCCTGGTAACCTCCCCTGTATTGTGGGACCAGAACATTTCTAAGTGGGCTTCTTACTCATAAAACAGGCAGAACATGGGGAAATCCTGGAGCAATGTGCTGATTAATCATATCACGACAGATGATGTGTTTTGACAAATTAATCCACTTTTGTGAAAGCAGAAGTACAGCAGGTACCACCACTATTACACACGGCAAGGGAACACCGTAGCCTGTTGACTAGTGTAAGGACATTAAACCTGTATCGTGTAGAAGAGGCATGAAATCAAGTGAATCATCAGTAGCACAAGTTTGGGATATTTAGAACCAAAATTAATCATAACAAAAACAAGGAAATGAACTTTTTGCAGTTGGACACCAATGCTACAAGCCCAAACTGCAACAACGTGAAGCAGCTTGAGCTGTCACTGATGACATCTGGCTCAGGTTCTGTCACAAATGGCAAAACCCAGGTCATAGTTTCTACCAGTAAGTGCAGATTTTTAAGGATTCAAGACTGCCAGAGGGAATATTAAGTACAACACTAACCAAAATCAGCTACCGATAGCCAAGCCACACAGAAAACGTTCATTAATTCTGCATAGGCAAGAGCAAGTATAGAGGGACTCGGCATTGTTCCTTTTGTGAGAGATGAAGAAGAGATCTCAAAACTAACAAAGTGAAGTCGTGTACCCAGGCACAAGGCAAGAAACTGCATTAATAGGATGGGGCACATGGTCCTGTGACACACACGGTTGCCAAAAAGCTGGTGGTCTGTCGGCTGATTGCATTCTTTGGTGAGGGCATGGTGACTCCGGTCTTGGCGTGGTTCTCTGGCATCTAAGGACAATCTCAACTTGGGAGCACAGACTGTACTATTGCTGCACAAGGCACCGGTGCCACCATGTCTGGAATACTGTACTGGCAGCTGGATCAATAATTTAAGGATAGAACTTAAGAGGATTCAAAGAACAGAAACAATTAAGACTGAAAAACAGGGCATACAGCGAGAAGCTTTACAAAGCCTGATCAGTTAAACACAATGCCAGGAGAGATGGCGGGTGGGGGGGGTGGAGGAGGAGTAAAGAATCATAGAATTGTCGAGGTTGGAAGGGACCTTTCAGATCATTGAGTCCAACCATTAACCCAACACTGACAAAAACCACCACTACCCCATGTCCCTCAGCACCACGTCCGCCCGGCTTTTAAATCCCTCCAGGGATGGTGATTCTACCACTTCCCCGGGCAGCCTGTTCCAATGCTTGATAACCCTTTTGGTGTAGAAACCAAGTTAACTTCATCTCAGTTGCTCAGATTGAAGGGGATTTTTAGCCTGTTTTCTCAAGCAGATGCCTTCGTGAGATCAGATAACCCAGAGAACTTGGTATCAGTCTCAAGCCTCTTAGGTTGACCTGATGCAGCTCTTCCTCCTCCGACTGGCGGACAAACAGAAAAGGTGACCCTCCAGTTACCGAGAGCACTGATACACAGCCACCATACCACAGAATAAACCTGCGAGGCTGTGAAGAAGACATCTCCTTCCTTCCCCATTCCTGCAGATTAACCGCTCCCTGTGAATAGATTTATCTGAAAACAAAAATGGTTTTCATGGAATCACAGAATGGTTTGGGTTGGAAGGGACCTTAAAAGACCACCCAGTTCCACCCCCCTGCCCTGGGCAGGGACACCTCCCACTAGACCAGGTTGCCCAAAGCACCATCCAACCTGGCCTTGAACATTTCCAATGATGGGGCACCCACAACTGCTCTGGTCTTTCCCAGATCTTTCAGCCAGATCTGTTCCCTACCTGGGAACTGCAAGAACTGCGAGGCCACCCAAACACAGTGCAATGGAGAAGATGAAGACAAGCAGCAAAACAGCAGAAGACAGACTGTTCCCTTCAGCAGCACCACAAACCCACACAGCGTTGCCCCGATCACATTGCCATAGCCTGGATTTGTGAAGCAACTATTGACTGAAATGGTTAAGCTTTGCTCAGTTTCACAGAAGCCACCCATAATTCCTAAAGTAAAGTGAGATCAGATTGCTCAGCTTGCCACTTTGCTTGGGGAAAACCTGAATGGGAAAACAAAAACAACAAAAAACCCCAACAAGGGCACAATCAAAAGACTTACGAGTATTTTTGTATCTCCTTCCAACACCATTTCTGACAGCAGAGGTCCAACGCAAGGACTACTGCTAAAATCTTCATGCAAGAGGCAAGGCAGATCCATGGAGAATATCTCATGGATTGCAAGAGAAACCCATGAAATCACAGCCGAGCCCTTCCCTGGGAACTTGCCACTGTACTTCTTGACATACTGTTTGATTTAGTGGCATTAGCAAATGCTTCAAATTCAGCTTAACAAGAGCTAACACCTCCAGACAAAATGTTAGTAGTTGTGTATCATGTATGAAATATCCGGGAACAATATATACCAGAACTCCTATGTTTGCAGGGAAACTGGAGCAGAAAGCGAACTGGAGCTGGGAATTAAAAAACTATTGTCACCTCCAATACAAAATACACGCAAATTGTAATTTAAAACAAAATACTTGCCTCCAAAGAACGCTTGGGAAAACATAAGTGACCTCTGATTGAATAGTGAGCCCCGAAAAGGGCAGAATAAACGTTGCAGCTTTCCACAAAACACCTGGTGCCGCCAGGAAGCTCAGCAGCGGCTGATTGCAGAGAAACATTTCTCTGAAGAAAAGAATCAGTATCTTTGATTTGTTATTTTTCTTAGAGCTTCCTTTTTTTAGCGATACATCAACACACATTCAAAATTAGACGCAAGCCCAAAAGACAGCAGCTGTGATTTTGCACCTTCCTATGCTGAAGCAGTATTTTGCTGACCAAATATTTAAACTGACAGAACTAATTACGGCTTTTTAAAGTATCCGGCAGACCAAAACAGAAATGGATCCAACATAATAACTTTTCTAGAATGATCCTTAAACGCCAAGCCAGCCAGCCAGCATATTAAACTGGAATCACAAAACAAATTCTGGGCACCCTCTGCAGCTAGTTTTATCCTATTGTGCAGTTTGTCCTCTTCATCACGTACTGAAAATGTGCACACACTGCAAGCGATCCCGCAGCAACAGGAGCCCATGCGGCTCAACAAATCTCTCACCAATTTTTAATGGGCTTTTCTATCAGGTATTTTCCTAAAAAAAAAAGAAAAAAAATAAAAGGTTGTACCAAGCAGGGAGAACCGTTTTTAGAAATGCCTTTTTTTGCTGAGAGTCCACATTTAAAAGTACTAACGCAATTAAAAAAACATCACATGCATCAATCAAGATACTCAATTCTTGCACCGCATTTGAACCCGACCAAAGCAAATCAAACATAATCTATATGTAAGACCTGCCATGGTTGACAAGCTGTATATAAAAATTCTAAATATTGACAAGGACAGTATTTTAAGTTCAGCCTTGAAGATACTGAATATAGAAAATGTTTCTTGATTAAAAAAGTTTCAGGGGGATAAAAAAACAGATTAGCAAGGGGGAAATTAGTTGAAATTTTCATGATCAAATTACACAGATCTGATCCAATCAAGCCCTTCTAGACAATTAAAAGATCTTAGGAGATCGTACATAATTTTTATTCACATACTGGAAAAGAACGGCAAATTCTTCTTCATTTCCAAATCCCATCCATATCCTCAGCTCTGAATAAGCTAGTTCTGTAAGCAAACTAGTGAAAAACTTCAGACAAAATAAAGACAGAATGCATCTGCTGTTACAGCTGTCAGGAGCTGCTTCCACGGGTCTCGTTCCTTTTGCTTCACTAGTGATTTTGCAAACTCCGTTATTTCATTTCCCTGAAGAACTCTGCCCGTAAAGTTTGATTTTATTTCCATTTCAAGCGAGCAATTCGAACAAATCACTTTCAATACGCAGGCAATTTCAAACACAACCTTGGACAGATTCGCTGCTTAAAACAAATGGACATTGAAAAATGAACTTCAAGTTCGTCTCAGCGGCGTGATTTTCACGTACTGCTTGAGTCGAAGAGAGGGACCATCTGCCTTTAAAAACAGCCTTTTGGTAACATCATTCAGTCGGACACTTCTGTCAGGGAGCACTTAAATAGAGGCAGGAGAACGCTACGCTAGCAGAGGGTGTTGCTGGAACAGCGTACGCACACGTGCGTGCCTGCAGATGGGAGGGGGACGTAATTTAGAGAAAGCAAGGTAGCAGAAATCAATGCGATGTGCTGTGAAATACGACCAAATTCAAAGCGTACATCTTGTGCTACCGCCAAAGCCAGTCAAAACTGTGTTGCAGCAGCCATCTTAACTACTCAAGAGGTTTTACTTAAATGTTAATACCCGTGTTGCTCACAATCAAGGATTCAGCATCCCTCCTGTTTGCATTTTCCCACGTGTCATTACTTTGATATACGGCTGGAAGCGTGGAAGAGGCTGCAGCTGGAAGCAAAGATTCACAGCGACGGAGCGGAGCACTCGGCCCCGCGTGACAGTCCCACGGGCACAGCAGAGCTATTTGCTTCGGCCACTTTGACTTCTCGAATTAGACCCTCCAGTAAAGAGACATAAGGAAAAGATCATGCTGGAAAATGGCAAAAAAGAATAAAATAATAAAATAAAAAAAAGACAAGTCTGTTTTGTCTGTTTTCACCTATTTAAATACAGTAATTCATTTAGGTGACATTTTATTACAAACTACCAAAACACGGATTGACCTTTTAACAGCGCATTACCAAAAAGATGTAAGACTTTATTTTGGTTAAGAAGTCCTCGCTATAAATGACAAAAGCTTCTTTGCAAAATGAATAATCTCAGAGTAAGCTTGAAAACGGTGTTTCGAAGAAAGCATCCCTCCCCATAACTTGCCTTTCCAGTCAAGGAAGACCGAAGCTTGAGAAATCTCAGTGCTACAGTAAATTATTTTTCTATTTTCCTGCAGCAGTATCACTTGCTCCACCCTCTGCTTATGCTCTGCTTTCAGCCACATTAACATGGCCTGCCTGGTTGATAAAGAAAGACGAAAAAAGAATGCCCAACACGCTAGTCAGAGGATCGGTGATACGAAGCAAAGCCCTGAGCCATGGAAAAATCAGCTTGCCAGCGCTGTTGGATATTAAGTTTAAACCCATTTTAATGGCCCTGCTTCCAATTCAGGAAATGTAAAGTGCAGAAATAAAACAGATGCATAAACACGAGAGGCTTAACACAGCAAACAAATGTTTTTCTAAGTTTAATTATTTTTGTTCCCTGTAAAAGTCTGAATTTTAAAGGACTATTTCAGTATAGCCTTGTACATTTACCAGCACCATAAGTCACACTCCCATTTTTCTCTGTATAATTAATCCCATTCTCTTTCAGTGTCCTAACTATGGAATCTTGTACTTGTTGGTATTGAACTGCATCCTGCTAAGGCTGAACTTAGCTAAACCTAAATTAAGGCCAGGTAGAAATAATTTCCATGAATGCAGACAAGATGCAAGCAGCCACACGGCAGAACTGTAGCCCACAACCTGACTAGGGGGGCAAAGCCACCCCACGAAAACAAAAAATAGTTCTGCTGTGAGGTATGAATGAAGTTATCATCTACAAATGGAGACAAAATAATCCTTCCAGTTCACAGGTGTGTCAAAGTGTTGAAGTTTCACATCCAGTTTGGGGCACTGCTGTCCAAAAAAGAACACACAGCTTAAGACGAGGGGAGAGCGGAGATCTTGGTGGAAGTAGAAAAGGTTAAAAGAACAACGTATTGAGTTTACAGACTGATCAGGTTCAGAAGCAAAGGTCTAGACGATGCTGACATCCAGCCACCCTTATCTCCTGCGAGCTTCATCAGCAACCAGAGACAAGTAAATGACACAACTGCACAAAGAGGTTGACAAATTCTGGCATTTGAAAGCGTTGACTAAAAATCTGAGCCACACTTCCTGCTGCACCACTAAAACCAGCACCCATTACCCAAATCCCATCTTCAGACCAATGTTGGAGCTCTCCGATGCACCACCCTATTTCAAAAGCCACCTCCTCACCTTGCCAGATCTGCCCGCCAGCCCTCCTCTGCAACACCACCGCACGTATCTACAGCCCGACAGCTTCACCTCACCATTACTTGTGCTTTGCTGTCTCCGTATTCCACTTCTTCCTGTCTCTTTTTTACACTGAAGCTGCAAGTAGAATCTCCATCTCTGAAGACATTCAAAACCCGCCTGGATGCGTTCCTGTGCAACCTGCTCTAAGGTGACCCTGCTCTGGCAGGGGACTGGACTAGATGATCTCCAGAGGTCCCTTCCAACCCTCTGATTCTGTGATTCTGTATCTCCGGATGATGCCGTTCTCATGTCAGACATACAGTGCCTTACACAACGGGAACACCACCCAGGAAGGGATTTACTTGATGGCAGAGCAGTAAACCAAAAATACAACCGCGCCATGCGACTACAACGCAATTATGAACTATTCCCTGCTGCTTCGAAGGGGAAGGACAAGGGAATTCTTGATCTTTAACTGCAACACCAGATTTCATCTCAGTACTTTTAGAAAGCATTTGAAAGGGGGGAAAAAAAATATATAGCATTATAGAACAATAGAAAACAAACTTCCTTTCATAATCATTTCCCTAACAGAGAACGTTCATAAACCCTCTGAAGATCAGCAAGACAGAAAGCATTATATAAATTACTATATAAGATTGCTACCAACGAGCACTGCACGAGTATAAATATTACCAAACTGCAAAAATACCCCACAGGCGTACATCATAAAATCCATTTAAAAATCCCTAGAAATGCTCAATTGCAATTTGTTTGTTTACCTGCGATGAGTAAGCGAAGCAACAAATACCATGGGGGTTTTGTCAGCACCTCATTGAGTTAGTAACTTAATAGCCTTTACTTTTGTCTCTTTTTCTCATAAAAATTATCACAAGGATGTATTTTCAGAAACGACAACAGTGACGTGGAAAATACATCCCGCAGCATGGCATCGTTTCGCAAGAATATAGCCAATTAGAGGCACATGAAAAACACATCGGCTCCTTTAGCTTACCGACTGTGAGGTCTCGCAGCAGAGCGCGGATCACCCTATTTTGCAGGAAATTAATTTTTGACTTTTTATTTAACATGGAGTCACCTGCCTTCAGGAAATATCTGACAGAAGGTGACACCGGCAGCAAGACAAACTGCAAACTGATTTTCGTCCTGTTTAAAGCCACCTTAACACCAATGTTGGAAGTTTTTATATTTATTATTAAAGTAGAAATACTTAACTGAACAAACAATGCGTCATGGTGTTTGTTTACAGTGCCATCGGTGTATGCACTGCTGTATGGAAAGAATTAGACAGGATAGTGACAGGATGAGAGTCTTAACAGGATAAAACAAGAGGAAGAAATAACTTATTTCTTCGCCTAAAACAGAAAAATTGTGTGTTTGGCAGACTTTGTAAAGCACAAGGGTTTGCTTGGCTCTGAACAGAGCCAGCATAATTAAATAATATATTTCACATTAAATCTAGCCTTGTATGTACCACGTAACGTTCAGCACGTTCCTGTGCAATACAAGGCTCTCCACAACACAAATGGGTGAGCTACTGGTTTAGCGACTTGCTCACAACCCCAGGGTTCAACACAACATCAGGACACAGAGCCCGCGAGTCCCAGCTGCCAATTTCAGATAACCAAGAGATACGGAAGAGCAGACAGCAGTCCTGAGAGACAGCAACCCCCCCGAAAGTCATTTAAAACTGCTTCTTTCTAATTTCTATGCCTATTTCTACACTAACAGTACAAATTAATCCTTAAATACAACTTTTTTGCTTAGCCTCAAAGCCATGCCGTTAAACACTTACATGAAGCTTAGCTTTAGAATAATTGATATTAAAAGAAGTAAGTATTTGATGAAGATTTCATAGTATTAGTTCATATACTAACTACATCAATTGTATTCTATCTATCCAAATATAATATAAAAACGTGAAATAAATATTTTAAAACTGTGCTTTAAAGAAGGGAAATAGTCCTCTCCCATCCATAAATACCTAAACAGTTTATTTCAGCCACAGAAGAGTAGCCGTTTTTTTTTCTTCTTTTTTTTT
>VYZM01016721.1:47720-105064 GCA_013398915.1 Dromas ardeola
GGAATGGGGCAGAGGCGGCCGCCCGCCCCGGCGGCGGGGGGCTCCCGGCGGAAGGGAGGTGGGCCGCTCCCGGGAGGGAAGGAGGGGTCGTGGGGTGGGACGGGGAGTGCGGGGGGGACGGTTGGCAGCGCGGCCCAGCCCGGTGGCCCGGGACGCTGACACCCCTCGGTCCCCTCATCCCCGCAGGTATCGGCGACGTCCCCGCGTCCACCAGTCTGCCGCCGCTCGTGGAGGGTCCGCTGCGCTGCTTCCTCCGCTGCACCGTCTCCCGAGTGCTATGGACGGCCGCCAAGCCGCCCGCCGCCCTCGTCCGCCTGAGGTGGTGGGGAGAGACCTCCGACGGTACCGTCTTCCAGCCCGCCGGCCGGCCGGGACAACCGGCGGGGACAACTACGGTCCGTTACGCTGTCCGCTGCGGGCCCAGGCAGTTTGCTGCCTACCTGACAGGTAGAGCTGCTTCATCCTGACAGGGCCAGAGCTGCGGGGAGACCCGCAAAAGCCGAGGAGTTATTTACCCACCAAGCAACCCCCGTCCTGGTCTCACTTACGGCTTTTTAGGTCGTTTTCCTGGTTCGGGAGGTTTTTGATCTCAGCCTGGAATTGGTGGCATCGGTTTCTCTAGTAGTCAGGTTTAGCCTTCAGGTCTGCAAACTGTTGAAGTCTCCTGTAGTACCCATACTGTTAAGATCAGATGATTTTTAGTATTATAGATATCATATTAAATAGGCATTTCAGTGTTCCAAGGGCATGAAGAATAAAAAGATACTCAGATGAGCTTGTATTGTTATTGAGGTATTAATTTAGCAAAAGATCTGCAGGAAATTGTAGCAATAGAACAAGGGGCAATGGGTTTAAACTAGAGCAGGGCAGGTTTAGATTAGACATTAGGCAGAAGTTCTTTCCACTGAGGGTGGTGAGACACTGGCCCAGGTTGCCCAGAGAGGGGGTGGAGGCCCCATCCCTGGAGACATTCAAGGCCAGGCCGGATGAGGCTCTGAGCAACCTGATCTAGTTAAAGGTGTCCCTGCTCACTGCAGGGGGGTTGGACTGGATGGCCTTTAAAGGTCCCTTCCAACTCAACACATGCTATGATTCTATGAAATTGATGCAAACCCGATGTCTAGAGTCTGTCCGTAAAACCTGTGCCTGCTATTGCTACTCCTAGAATCACAGAAGGGTTTGGGTCGGAAGGGACCTTCAAAGACCATCTTGTTCCAACCCCCCTGCAATGAGCAGGGAGATCTTCAACTACATCAGGTTACTCAAAGCCCCGTCCAGCCCGGCCTTGAACACCTCCAGGGACGGGGCACGTACCACCTCTCTGGGCAGCCTGGGCCAGGGTCTCACTTCCTTCATCGTAAAGCATTTCTTCCTTACATATAATCTAAATCTCCGCTCTTTCAGTTTAAAACCATTGCCCCTTATCCTATCATAAGTAGTCCTTTTGTGGTAGACTGGGTATCTTGAACTTTTTTATCATAATTTATTATCAGTATAACGCTTCTTACCTGCTGCCTCATTATCATACTTTCCTGATACAATATTATTTTAACCTCTAGCATCTCTGTCGTCTTAACAATAAATTTTAATTGTGTTTAATGGTGACTGTGTTGCGTAAGACTGAAATGAAGCTGTTCCTAATTTTCGCAGATATGGGTGTACTTGTCCTGGAGGTAATGACCAAACTTGACCGTCTTCCAATTGGCAGAGTGCAAATCACCGGACTGTCACAGCTCTCTCCCAGCCATCCCATCAATGGCTTTTTCACCATAGTTTCACCAAAATCTGATAAACTAGGAGAGCTGCAGGTAGTCCTTACATCTTTTTTCTTTATTATAAATTGTATTGCTTTAAAAGTTAGAATCATAGAATGGTTTGGGTTGGCAGGGACCTTAAAGATCACCCAGTGCCCCCCCCTGCACTGGGCAGGGACCCCTCCCACCAGCCCAGGTTGCTCCAAGCCCCGTCCAACCTGGCCTTGAACCCCTCCAGGGATGGAGCAGCCACAGCTTCTCTGGGCAACCTGGGCCAGGGGCTCACCCCCCTCACAGCCAAGAATTTCTGCCTCACATCTCAGCTCAGTCTCCCCTCTTGCAGTGTCAAACCCTTCCCCCTCATCCCACGGCTCCCCTCCCTCATCCAGAGTCCCTCCCCACCTTTCCTGGAGCCCCTTGAGGGACTGGCAGGGGCTCCAAGGTCTCCCCGGAGCCTTCTCTTCTCCAGGCTGAACCCCCCCAGCTCTCTCAGCCTGTCCTCCCAGCAGAGGGGCTCCAGCCCTCCCAGCATCTCCGGGGCCTCCTCCGGCCCCGCTCCAACAGCTCCGTGTCTCTCCTGTGCTGAGGGCTCCAGACTGGTATGATCAGGTGCCAGGATCAAGCTGTGCTATATAGACACTGCAGGTCTGGTCTCTGTCCAAGGCATTGGTGAACTAAGGTAGCAAATGAAAAACGAATACTGATGGGATTGACTCTGTTTTGTGTAGAAGGATATGTGGCTTGGTAGTTTAGCTTGATAAAGAGAATTTGTAGTCGCTACGCTGAGAGTGTGTTTTAACAGTGAATTTAAAAATGGATACTGAATTCTAACACTTCTCCAGAGCCTCAGTGGGCTGAAATTGTAGATTTTGAAATCCGAGGTTAAGAAGGTGCTGTTCTGTTTTGCAGCCCTGGCTCTGGACAATTTATGCTGAAAGATAGTTGCCTGTGATGTGAAAGCATGGAATGTGAAATGTTGTGAATATGTCAGAGTTTTACGATGTTACATAACTCTATGATATAACTGTTACTTTGTATAGAAAAGCAGCAGTTTTCTGTAGGGTGAAATGTAGAATTGAATAGAGTGTGTTTGCACTTAATTAAGAAAAGAACAAAATACTATTTTCACGTTCTGTCTTTCAGGTCTCCCTAGTTCTAGAACCTCTGCCAGCACTGTATGACACCAGCGGCTCTACCCCAGCCACAGATGCAAGTTTGGATATCGCTCCTGCTCAGGGAAACAGCAAGCCCCAGTTTCTTGCTCCATCACAGCAGTCCAGGCAAACACCGGTGACTATTGCTGACCAAGAGTCCATTAACAACAGCAGAGCCACAACTCCTAGGTATGTTTTCTTCCCCGTGACAAAATTCTGGTTTATTTTGCAGTTCACCCACTTTTTTTAAGCAATGGCTGTACACTTGTGAGTTATGGAATACTCGATCTTTTTGAATGTGTGTTTTATATGAAATCCGGAACATTCAGCGTTTCGGAGCTTACAGGGACAGTTTCTTATCTGATATAAATTTGCATCCTTTGTTGACTTAGTTCAAGCCATGCTAATTGACACAAGAGGTGCCACAAATCTTTTATGTACAGCTTGAGTTGGTCTCTCTGATGGTGTTAGTGGAAGATGAGGAGTCATTCAAATAACAAGTCATGTTTCTTTTTGGAGCATGTACTGAAGGGGAGCAGCTGCAGTGCTGGGGACAATTTGGAGAGATTTGACTCCTTTTACCGATCCACTTTAGTTGTTACTGAACTAATGTTTCATTTTTCAATAGAGGAAAGGACCATTTGCTCTTTCAAGAGAACTCTGAAAACATAAAGGAGGCTTTTGCTGCTTCTCATGACTGTCAGATTTTACCAGATGAATGTTTGAAAGTGAATCCTTCAAAACGGCAAGTGTTGTTTCCCACCAGCACCGAGCCTGAAGCACCTGCTAGAACAAGCACGCGGGTGCTCTCTTTGCATAACCCAGCTACAAAAGACCTGCTTTCAGGTTTGTTTACAATTGGCATAATTTTTTAGATTTCACAATAAATAGTTCTTGATAATATTTCGGGTGCCTATCTAGAGGTAATGACTTAAGGAAAAGTGATACTTTGCATGCTCTCGCTATATTATTTCAAACAGAAAATGATGATAAAAAGGTCTTTACTTAAAAAGTACTGATTTAGTCTTGTTGGAAGGTGGCTTGAGTATCCAGGTCAGGCAAAACATGCTGCCCTAGCAGTGTGCCTGAGCTCTGATCTGGCGGGGTAAAACAAAAGGAAGTTCAGCTTCACAGACTGTTTAATCATTGATGTGTCTCTGAGCTGGCCACCAAAGGTGCCACTCATGTTCAAATCTTGGGCGGGTTTCTATGCCATTGGCATTTTCAGATGGAAAATGATTTCTTTTCCGTCACCTGCCGGTTGGCATCCCTTTTAGATCACAGACCGCCTGGACTGGATTCAAATGAGCATCAAAGTAGGGCGCATTTCCATATGTGTTGTCTTTTGAGTTATTTTTTTATATTTACAGAGAAGACCTAAAATTAGACTGCTGTTGAGACACCCTAAGGTGACAAGCTACTCTTCCATAAATTAATCTTACTGCTGTATCTTAATAATGCCCCTCTACTGCCTGACTCTGTGTGTGCAGTTGAATTATTTGTACGGCTCTGCGTGGGAGACTGACAGAGGATTACTCTTGCTCACTCCCAGCTATGCTGGCTGTTTTATGGTGTATAGCACTCACTTAATCTCTAGTATGTCAGGATCTCTTTGTAACAGCAGAAAACAGAAGGTCCTTGACTGTAGCTGGCACATTTATTGTGTTTACGCACTGCCTTTAAATTGCGTTTGAATGCTGAGATTTAATCCTTCTGCTTATTTCTCAGCTCTTTTGGATCAAGGCAATAAACTCCGTGATGCCATGGTTGTTTCTGCGATGAAGTCTAGCCCGGACATGGAGATTGAACTGAATGAAGTGCTTCCTTTTATAGAGAGAGGTGACTTCAAAGCAACAGCGAAGTGAGCCTGGAAAAAAGGGGGAAGTGGGATTAAGTTCCAAACCAGAAGTTTTGAGGCTTTTTCAGGAAAACTTAAATACGGCGATTCATGTGATGTATTTTGGAATTCTCATTCAAATGGGAAATTAATTTCTACTTGTGAATAAAAGCCTACATTTTGTGAATTGATTTTAATCAGCATGTAGTAAGCCTTAATTTAAGTCATTGATTTTAATTTTGTTTTGCAGTATATTTGTGTTTAGTGCAGAGTTATTTGGTAAGGAAATGCTAAATATTGATAAGGAATAAGAGTAATGTAAAGAACATTGCAAATTAAATGGTACTTCATCACAGAGAACAGGTTTTCTAAGAAATATGAGTAATTAGTGACATAAATTGAGTACTTTTGCGTGTTCTAGTTTGCATCTCTTGGTGCCAAAATAGCCGTGAAAATTTGCATCTGTAACTGTGTTCTCAGAATTAGTAGCCATTATCTTCTTCCATATGATCTTTCCTACCAGATTGAAAAGAAAAAAGTGTTTGTGCCTTTTCAACTTCTAACTTCACCTTTGTTTAGTAGTAGGCTTAGGAAATGTTCTCGGTTCGGTGAAATGGAAATTTAGAAGTGTTAAGACAAATGCACGTTCTTTACAGGAGAAACTCCAATTCCTTATTTTTAGAAAAATATGAATATTGCCTTTTGTTCCACTGTAAACCAGAAAATAATGTCATTGTCTTTGATAGTCCATGTTGCTGTTGCAAACACAATTTAAATTATTTCTGCTGAAACTATTCCAATTTGTTTAAAAGTAGATGGTTTTGGGCTTTCAAGGAAAAACTGATAGAACATCATTTATAAACATCAAGCTTGTCTTTCTCCGGCCCTCTCTCTTCTTGTTTGCAGCAGCTGTGCTTAAACTACAAGATTAGGCCAACCTTTACGGTTGGACTCGATGATCTCAAAGGTCTTTTCCAACCTAAATGTTTCTGTGATTCTATGACACGTTGCAAAGTGTAGGATTTTGGATGTGACTTGCAGCAGACTGCAGAGTTGCAGGAAGTTTTTGTGTATCTAGAGATTAAGCTACAAACCGGAGAAAGTTGTACATCACCTTTGATTTTTGTCCTTGATGGATTCATCTTGAACATGCCTTAATATCTTTATTTTTCCTTTTCCTGCTCTCTGTGCTGCAATCGCTGTTATCCAGGAGCCTAAAAGGCTTGAATTCAAATTATGTGCCCGCTCCTGAAGATCCCCATCTCTTCCCATCTGAAGTTTCAGATCAGCAATTTGATTTGAACTCTGAAGAGCGAGCGATACAGTTACTGTTGGGCAGGTGAGTGTGATGCGCTGGAGGTTACTGCAAAATTGTCCTTATTTGACCACTTTACACTGAAAAATGTCTCTTGGCTCTTCAGGTTCTCCACATTTCTGGAAGTGTAACCAGTGAATCATATGTGTGAGTGATGGAGGTGTTTTATACCTCAGGTTGCACCGAAGTTCAAGGCATGACAACCTGGATAGTCCTTTGATATAAAAGTGATGTCAGAAAGATTGACCACGATCTTAATTTTATCAAATTAAGTTATTTAATAGTTGTTACTGTTTTGTCCTAAAATGCTAAGAACTACATAAAACAAATACAGCATTTCTTTGAAGAACTTGCAGCTGTAAATTAAATATCAAACCAATAGTTAGTTATAATCTTTCTCCAAATATTAAATTGACCTTTTTCTCTCATTTTGTGTAGCAAGACCATAAATGGTGCTTACGTTATGTCCAAATCAGGGGTATGGAATCATAGAATGCATACCGCTTCTGTGTCAGATGTGGTTCAGAATTTCAGTTCATGTGTGTCTTGTGCCCTGCACTTATTTTTTCCCTGCGGTTTATCACTGGATGACGCTGAAGTGTTTGCAGATCATAAAATGGTTTTGAACTCACTGCACAGATAGAAAACCCTTAAACCAAACAAAACCCAACTTGCTCCAACCATGTTCTAAAGACACTTGTATTTACCTACTCAGATATAGCTTGTATTTATTTTTTATTAAAGTAAACTGCCCTTAAGTATTACTGGTATCCTAATGCATTCCAAAAGTTATAAAGTAGTTATGGATAAAAATTATAGGTAGATATTAATAAATATATTTTATGATGAAAGACATCAAGCACTGGAATGGGTTGCCCAAAGAGGTTGTGGAATCTCCAGCTTTGGAGATATTCAGAATGCGACCAGACAGTTTTCTTAGTTGCATCCTCTGCCTTTGAGCAGGGATTGGACTAGATGATCTCCAGACAGCCCTTCCAACCTCAACTGTTCCATCATTCTATGGATATGTATTCACCCGCCCTTCTTTCACAATGGGTCCAGGGCTGTTATCACAAGATAACCCACCAGGTTGGGTCACAGACATGTATCAGGTTCAGGCTGGGCACAGTGTGCGTGAGCACAGTTTGGCTGTATCCGGAACAAATCCAGTATAGAACAGACAATATTGTTCAGAATTAATAAGAGATTGGCTGCAGAACTTGCAACACTAAGTTATGTTTCTTTCTCTTGTGTCCGCAGTGCTGATATATCTCCCGTGCATTTCTGGGATCGGACAGGTTCCCTTTTGGATTCTCTCTCTCTCGGGAGTGAGGTGTATGACAGCGAACTCAATGATCCCCATTATGACCAGAGTCTGCTAGAGAGTCTTTTTTACACAGCTCCTGTAAGTGGAGAGCAAAAGGAAGGTGCTTAATATGTAGTCGCTAAGGGGAAGAAAATCAGAAGCCTGCATCAAAAAACAGGCCACAGATTTCAGTATCAGTAAGGCTTAATAAGCATTAAGTATCATACGGAAACTTGTGAGAACGTTGCTTAAAATTAATACTATTAAAAGAATACTATTAAGACTACAAAGCCAAGCAGTGAGTTTGCAAATTGCTAGGATTGAGGCTGTCCATGAAGAGGATTTTTTTTAAACCTCTGAAAAATTTTGATACAATTTTAATTGTTTTGAATTATGCAATCTGTTAGTTGGTTTTTTTTGTCATGACCATTATGTATCTTTCTTAACAATGATAGTTAACTTCTTATTTTATGTGCATTATTTCCGTTTCAGAAATCTGATTCCAGTTTAAGTGATTTCCTTAGTGATGATGATATTAACTCCTCCAAAAAAATAACCGAGACAGAAACTCTCAAGAAAGCTGATCCAGTGAATCCACAGAAGGAGTCTAATGCCTTTGACCAGGATCAGAAGGTGACAGAAATTAAACCCAGGTAAATAGTTACATTGGTGACTTGTTTTGCAGCATCTTGCTCGTTGTAAGTTAGTATTGAATCATAGAATCAATCATAGAATCATAGAACGTGTTTGGGTTGGAAGGGACCTTTAAAGGCCATCCAGTCCAACCCCCCTGCAGTGAGCAGGGACATCTTCAACTAGATCAGGTTGCTCAGAGCCTCATCCAGCCTGGCCTTGGATGTCTCCAGGGATGGGGCCTCCACCACCTCTCTGGGCAACCTGGGCCAGTGTCTCACCAGCCTCAGTGGAAAGAACTTCTTCCTAATGTCTGATCTAAACCTGCCCTGCTCTAGTTTAAACCCATTGCCCCTCGTCCTGTCGCTCCATGCCCTTGCAAACAGCCCCTCCCCATCCTTCCTGTAGGCCCCCTTCAGGGACTGGAATCATAGAATCGTTTTGGTTGGAAGAGACCTTTAAGATCATCGCGTCCAACCGTAGCAAGAATCAAAAGAAAGAAAGAAAGGAATTAGTAAGAATCGCACTATGTTGTCGTGCTCTGTCATTATCATGCAATTCACTGAATAACCGTTTTGGTGGGGAGTTTTCATAGCATCACTGGGAATGATGGAGCATCGGCTTCACCGAGGAATTGCTGTATGTTGTTAAAGAAACTATTAGGATGCAATTAGTTAGAATCACAAGTTTGCCAAAAATGCAATAAGCCTAGTAATAACATTTTGAACTGTGGGAGCAGAAACGCTAAGGCGTGAGCGGGCCTCTCGACTGAACTCTTGCCCTGTGTCCTGAAACAGAAATCGCTGTGTAACCTTCATGATAAATTAGTCCCTGTTCTGAAAAAGCAGACGCCGGGCCAGCTTTGTGCAGTTCTGTGGCCTTGTGTATGTAACAGAGATGAAATAGCTCCCATCCCATTATCCATCTTTGCACAACGTCTCTGTGTTTATAAAATTTGCATCTGCTTTGCAGGGACAGAGTTCACATCAGCAGAGATTGTTTCTCTGATGATTTCTGTTCCCTCCTATAGCTGTAGTAAATAAATATCTGTTCTGACCTGATCTAAGTTGTATTCCCCTTTTTCCATGACAGAACCAATAAAAGGGTCCCTAAAAATTCAGTTATTAAGCTTTACTTGTACAATACCAGTTAGTATTAAGGTTTTATGACTCTTTTTTTCTAATTCAGCTCCAAACAGTTATTTCTGAAACTTTTCTTACAAATCTTGCCATTTTTACATTCAGATAAAATTCATATCTCCAGAGGTACCAGCACAAACCCATTTACAAGTCAAGTCTTACAAATGAAGTGCAACTGAGTTTTTAAGTTATGACAAAAAGCCTGTTGCTGTTCCTCTGCAGCAGCGACTTGTCCATGTGTAGAACTGTATCTTCTCCCTTTTTTTGTATATGATGTTAAATGAAGCTTTTCTTTTTGAAGAATTAGACTGCATAAGCTTTTTTCAAAACTCTAACTGTGGAACATGTGCTTTTTTTTTTTTTTTTTTTCCAATTCTGTACCCTAGATGTTGTGTATTGTAAGACTTCTGTTATGGAGGCCACCAAATTTGTTGTAAAAAAATACATTCAAAAAGTGCGTTTTCGTGAATCATGAGGAGTTTTAAAATAATATCACACCAAGCTACAATTTTCCCTCCACGTGGTCGTGTTAAGAATGTTCGTTTAGTCCTGATTCTGTTTTATCTCTTCAGTTGCTCTTCTACTAGGCCACTTGCTCCTCCAGAAGATGACACAGAAGCAGCTCATGTCACATCCCTGAGCGCAGACAGGTTGGCATTGCTGGGGCGAATCCACCTAGCCAGAGTCATCATTGAAAGCTTGAAAATCCCTCCGGAGAGCATCCAGATTACACCAAGGAAGAAAGGTTTGATGGGGAAGCCTCCGAGACCTGCACCAGTTAATAAGTGGTAAGGGGGATTGTTTTGCACCTTCAACGCGCCTTGTGCCTTCAATGAAGATTTCTCTGAGGTCTGTCGTGCTGTCCGGCTCACCTGAGCTCTCCAGGCTTCTCAGGTCTTCCTATTTCTCTGCTCCTCGCAGGAAATTGTATACCGTAGGTTTCTGAAAGTTAGAAATGAGAATGTTTTATCCTGATGTGGGCTCGCTTCAGGCTGTGCTTTTTTCTGGGATTTTTGGGGAAGTACAAATGTGCTTTATGCGTGGCAGTATGCTGAAAACAAGAGGTTTGGGGTTTTTTTAAGAGAATCTGACATACACATAATCTATTGAAGGAATTAATAACATAGCTTGTTCGATTATTCTAAAAAAACCAGAGTAACAATAAATTGTGAATATGAAACTCGCCTGCTATGTTGAGTTTCATTATGCCCATTCGATTTTTGATGGATTGTGATCATCCAGTCGCTTTTTTATTCATAGCACCTTCTTTGTTGAGTACCACTTTCCCGTGGGAGCCTCCAAGGATGAAAAAAGAGAGGTCTCCATAACAACAGAAGTAATTCGAATAGCCTCAAGTAAAATCACAGATGCTGGTAAGAACATTGTTTTCCCCCCTTGTATTTGTTTTTGTTGACTTCTTCATCTCTTAGAAATTATTTAGTAGCCTTTTCTATGTATTTCCTTTGCTGCCTGAAAAATACAGTATGACTAGTGGCACCTCTGCCAACAGAGCTGCTGCGCTGCAGCAGTGGAATGGTCCTCTCAGGGAGGAGGAAACCAAGTGATTTTTTTTTATTTTTTTTTTTTTTTTGGCTTCCAAGAAGTATTCCTATTGGGATTTTCAAATTTCTTTTCCTAGGCACATAACAACAGGTCAGTAAACCCCTATCTTCATTTCAGCATAAAACAGATATCCTTTCTGCAATAGTATGAGGATGATAAAGTACTTTTAGAAATATCAAAGAAACTTATATGTCAAATAAATAATTTTTCCAGGTGCTAAAGTATGTCATATAACATCTGCAAGAGCTCGGAGAGTCTGCTGGATCCAAGAGATCTTGAGTCCTGTGCTCAAATCAGTAGATGTTAATCTTTTTACTGAGAATCACCAGTGTTTGTATCCCTGAGAACAATTTATGTTGTATTTCTCTCCTCAGTGAGCAGAGAATGCTGTAGTAGCAAGATCCTCTCTGCCCAGTCTTCCCAGAAACTGGAATTCCAGCTTTCAAATGCCTCTCCCATATGGTCTTTCGTTGGCCTTGCATGTTTCTGGGTGGCACTTGAGAGATCTGGGGGTAATTCTGAGTTCTCTTCTATATTGTCCGTTGGTGTCCAGACAAAACGTCTAATTCTTCTGAACCTGGGCTTTTAGTAATACAAAAATACTACAGTCTCCTGCACTTTGTCTTGTGTAGTTAGATTCCAGCTCGTCAGAACCTAGAAAAATAGACAGGGCTAAAAATAATTTGAAGAAGCCGTCAAGCCAATCCGCTGTACCGTTATCTTTCCTGAGAGCTGTTTATGCCCAGTGGGAAAAATTCCATAGCCATCCCAGGCAAGCTGTAGAAATGCTGCGCCTCCTTTTAGAAAAGTTTCCTTACGCCTAACCTGAGTTTTCCTCATCAAAAGAATACTTACTTTATCCATTGCGAACGTGCAAAGCATACTATTTCAATGCTGTTGTACTCCTTAGTCTTCTCTTTTCTAGACAAAACGCCAATTCATTCAGTCTTTTCTTGCAGATATTACTTTTCTCCGGAACCTGCGATTATTCTTGCAGCTCAGCTTTGACTCTCGCAAGATATGTCTTGAAATACATTGTTCTAAACGAAGCAGGGTTCTCACACTGAGGAAGGGGAAGTCTTACTGCGTGCTAAGATGACAGAGTCTTGGTATCAGCTGCAGCCTTTAGATGCTGCTGTAATATTAATTTTGTCGTGCTGCCCTGCTGCTATTTTCTGGCCTCGGAAAATGAAGAAGGGTTTACTTTGGGCTTGATGTTAATAAGTAATGCAAAATTAAACGATTGTGTGTGGAACAGAGCAGTCTCCACGAGAAAGGTTATTTATATTCGGTTAATTTCGAATAATTGTTGCTCCTGTGAGGAGCAAAAAAATCCTGCAGAGTTGTAATATAAATTAACAGGTTGAAACCGCGAGAGATTCTTGTTGAGGGTTCCAGTGACAGCCCTTTCCCCTTGAGCGCCCAACCCTGCTTGGTCTCTGATTCTGGCAGATGTGCAAGTGCTCTCTGTGTGTTTGTCCATCCTTCTCAGAAGTGCCATCGCTTTCCCCTCGTACCTTCTGAGCTTCATGTGTCTCTACTCACCCCGCCTGTTCTCTGCAGAGACTGAAGATTTCTCTGCTCCTGATCAAGCTCAAAAGGTTGGCTCTGAATCCAATTAAGAGCTCACAAGTCTCTGTCTTCCTTGCAGTGGTGAAATTTCAGCAGCGGTTTGTGTTCCCTGTCCGTTTCGGTGGAACGATGATAGAGCACTGGTGGAGCTCTGACCTTACTTTTAAAATCTACATGAGAAAAAGCACCCAGAAAAAGGTACTTATTAAAGGTTGTTTATACTTTGTGCATTGAAAAGCAAAGAAATTCTTTGCATTTCTATTTCTTCCAAATCCTTACGCGGACAGCAGTGGCTTCTCTAAGTCTTCTGCAATGCTTCGTTGCAATTCCTGCCATCTCAGCCATCAGAGGCAAAACAAAGTAACGTGGTTTGACTGAGCCCCTTCGTAAGTGACCATTGCCACATATTATGAAGGGAGACGACATTATGTACGGATAGTATAAGTTGAACTAATTGCTGTTCAATCTTGTCACCCAACTAAATGATTTTCTGACTTCAAGACTGACAGGCGAAAAAAAAATTGTCCTTCCCTCATCTTTAAAACTGACCTCTTGCTGTTTAAACACATTGGATCAATTACAAGCGTTAGTCTTCAAGGAGAACACAGGTTGTTTAGCGATATAAAATGAGTTAATGTGGATGCAGTTGATATCATTACTCTGCCCCATGGTAAGGGGAATAACGTGAGGTGTGAGAAACAGGTGTAACTTATGCATTTGGGGGGAAAAAATAAAGTATCTTTTTGCTAAAAGTATTTGCATAATCATCTGCATGTGACAAAGACAGTGAGAGGTGTTAACTCAGCTTATGTTTTGCTTTAATATCTGCCCATCTGTTCTAATAGGAGCTTTCCTTTTAATGGGTGAATAAATTGCATCTTTAAATATGGCGGTTTTGCTCAGTTAGTAGGATTTGGGATGTTTGTTTTTGCGTTAACCTGGAACTGTTTGCGTAGGTCCTGGGAGAATTTTCCTTATTGTTGTCCTAGTGATACTTGAAATTGGAACAAAGGGAAACTTTCCTTCAAATCCTTGTTGGTAAAAATCGTGGTATAGGAGTGGGGAGGGCATAGGAGGGACCACAGCTTCCCGGAAGGCTTCCGTTTTACAGTATGCCCTTAGTTCTTTAAACCTGACAGAAATCTTGCAAAATGGATTTTTTGTACTGCTCTCAGCCAGTGGCCGTTGGCTCAGCAGCCCTTCAGCTATACAAGGTTATTCAGTCGGACTTGCTCGCTGTCAGCTGTGAAATACCTGTGGAAAAAGAGGAAGGTCAGACACAAGTTGGCCCACTAAAGGTATGTGTTTTACCATGTAGAGTTTGAGTTAAACGACCTGTTGTTACCAGTTTTGTTCTCTCTTTTTTCTTTTTTTCTTTTTTTCATTTTTACTCTTCTTTCTTTTTCCCTCTTTGTTTTAATTTTGCCAGGTCTCAGATACGAAGGTTTGTAAGACCAATACAAGATGACATGAACCTTTTTTTTTCCTTAGGGTTTTGAAGAAATATTTTGAACCTCCTCTAAGTCTAAGGACGTTGCTGTGTGACGTTCCCCTGGCTGCAGGGTAAAACGAGGGTCAATAAGCCAGGGTCTGGATACAGAAACCACTCTACAGGCAGATTTTGATTCAGGGCTGGGAGCTTTGGCTTCTGCTCCACGCGTGACATGAGCTGAGGTCTATCCTGACGGAGAGGCCTGATGCTCCCTGTCGTTGGTGCTACCTTGTTACTTCAGGAGTTACCTTCTCCAGTCAGAGTTTCTACCAGCATGCTCAACTTCTCATTGAGCAGGATTAACAGTCCTGACAGCACATTTGAGAGGTTTGCCAGTTCTGAGGATAGACAGCTCTCTAGATTAGCAAGTGAAGGATTAAAAGAGTATTTGGGAGTTTTACATTCAGAGCTCCTAAATTATTTCCAGAGAATGTGAGCGTGGATTGCTTCTGTCACTTTGTAGTTCACAGGATGAGCGACGTTCTTGATCACAGGGGCTGTGAAATGTCTTCCAGAGAAGCAGCCATTCAGCAGAGCTGCCAGTAGAGGCACTGCAGAAGGGTGAAAAAGAATGTAGAGGTTAGGTGCAGGAGGAATTAATTGAAGATAGGAGAGGAGAAATGGTGTGTGGTGCAGGAGAGAATGGAGCAGAACAGGGTGTGAGAGGAGAAAAGTGGAAGGAGGCATGATGGGGAATTAATGAACTGAAGTTCAATGGAAGAACTTGTGAAAGGGGAAGCTAATACCTAAAGAAAACTGATTTTGGTCGCCCTGTCTCTTAGGTTTTGCTTGCTCAGTGTAATACCTGCCTGTCCAGCTCTTCTGGGCAGGGCATGGAGGATAAGGGATGTCACCTGCTGAGCCCACTTCGGATTTCTTGGGTTCTTTTTGGCAGATGGCCTTGAACTCCTCATCTTTGGACGCGTTCTTTATACCTTTTAGGAGTAGATACCGTTTAGGATCTTTTGCTGCAATATCTTAAAATCATAGAATCACTCAGGTTGGAAAAGACCCTTGGGATCATCGAGTCCAACCATCAACCCCACTCTACAGAGTTCTCCCCTACACCATATCCCCCAACCCCACATCTAAACGGCTCTCAAACACCTTCAGGGATGGGGACTCCACCACCTCCCTGGGCAGCCTATTCCAGGGTCTGACCACTCCTTCGGGGAAGAATTTTTTCCTAACGTCCAGTCTGAACCCCCCCTGTTGCAGCTTGAAGCCGTTCCCTCTTGTTCTATCGCTAATTCCCTGTGAGAAGAGACCAGCACCGACCTCTCGACAACGTCCTTTCAAGTCGTTGTGGAGAGTGATGAGGTCTCCCCTCGGCCTCCTCTTCCTCAAACTAAACAGTCCCAGCTCCCTCAATCGCTCTTCATCAGATTGATTCTCCAGGCCCTTCGCCAGCTCCGTCGCCCTCCTCTGCACTCGCTCCAGCCCCTCGATATCTCTCTCGTGTTGGGGTGCCCAAAACTGGACACAACGCTCAAGGTGTGGCCTCACCAGTGCTGAGGACGGGGGGACAGTCACCTCCCTACTCCTGCTGGTCACACTATTGCTAATACAAGCCAGGATGCCATTGGCTTTCTTGGCCCCCTGGGCACCCTGCTGGCTCATCCTCAGCCGCTCGTCCATGAGAACCCCCAGGTCCTTTTCCACCAGGCAACTTTCCAGCCACACTGCCCCCAGCCTGTAGCGACGCGTGGGGTTGTTGTGGCCCAAGTGCAGGAGCCGGCACTTGGCCTTGTTGAAGCTCATACCGTTAGCGTTGGCCCATTGATCTTGTCTCATCCCTCCTAAGTCATAGGACAAATTCTTGAGTCCGATTATTTTGTTTTCCTTATGTGGGCATTTTATGGCTCCAATCCTTTTCTTTATCCTGTTACCTTGTCTTCTGGGCTTCAGTTTGTTCCTCCCCTTCTAGCTGTCCTGTCATGTGAATGAATCCAGCAGATCTATGATGCTCTGTAGCAATTCACACTTGCAAATTAACACTTGCAATTCCTTTAACCCTTGTTCTGGTGTTTCTTTCATTGCTTTCACACACACATTTTCATTCATACCAATCTAACTATTTCTCTTGCAAATCTTGACAACATGAAGGTGTTAAAAACAAAACAAAAGCCAAAAAGCCCCAACCTCAGAAAGGAAAATACCAGAACAAAAGCCAAAACCCCCTAACCTTCAGAAAGAAGACAAACGTGGTGGAATATGTTGACCGTTGGAGAGGAAAAGAAGGAGCCCACAGAAGAGAGAGGCGTTAGGAACAGCTAAAATCAGCAGGGGATGTAAAAGTGAAAGAGCATTTAGAGACAAACACTTCTTTTTCATAATTTTTTTTCAAGCAGCAAGTGCTGCAGCAAAGTGGAGCAAATGACAGTTGTGATACTTTGCCACAGCGGTTTTAACCTTGGCTAAGCAGGTGTTCCTTTTTCAGTCAACTTTGTGATTGGTTTTAATTTTTTCCTTTATTCAGCTGTAATTGTATGGTTTTCTACTTGAGTTACCGCTTTATTTGGTAAAACTGCATGTAGTTTATTTTGCAGTGACAGTTGTTGCTTGTAACCAGCGTGTGTCTGCACATAAACCTTCTGGGTGATGACCTAGTAGTTCTTGAACAAACATGCAGTGCATTTTACTAAATTTATCTTGCTGTCTCTTGTCTTTTTGTGGGGCACGTCTTCTGATCTGCCCGCTTTGCCTTGCACGATGCAGGTATCCGTAGAGCTCGCAGCCGACAACAAAGACTTCACCCGCACCGCTGCCCGGTCAGCGACGGCCGGGCAGCGAGTCCCAGCCCATGCCGTAAGAAGTCCCCGGCTGGAATTCCAGGAGCCCAACAAGAAGAGTGTAAATGCAGAAAGTCCTCGCTGCTTGAAATTTAACAACTGTGAGGACTCGCAGAAGACGGGAGCAGCCAGAATAAACGTCCTGCAGCCACCGCAGGCTGTACTGACCTCTGTAGCTCGTAATCTGATGACACAAATAACTGCATCAGAAGAGGATGGGTTATTAGTGCATGTGCTCTTGGTGGTGCCGGAAGGAAAGGATTTTGTTGCTGAAAACTGTGGGCTCCACAGCTCTTGTAATGTGTATTTAAACTGCAAACTGCTCAACACTGAGGAGGCAACGAGATCTGCTGTCGTGTGGGGCTCAACGCAACCTGCCTTTAATTTTTCTCAGGCAAGTCACAAGTTTTCAGCTTAACACTGATTGAAATGTGCTACACTGACAAACAGATTTCAAAGACAAGTTACTTTTATATATGTAGGAACTTCTCTGCTTGCCTGCATTGAGTATATTGAAAGTATTTTCAGTATCGTTTTGGCTGCAGCAAGACTTTTGAAGTACAAAAGAAAAATAGTCAGAAAAGTTTAGGTTAAAACTGAAAAAAAGTTGACTTCTCCTTTCTTCCGTTGCTGGCATCCTAATAGGCAGATGTAGAATTTTTTGGTTTGTTCCATTGCTCGATGTTCTTTTTCTTCTCAATGTATATATCGGCACGGAAGTGTGGTTTACAATCCTAATATGGGCCGGAGCCTTCCCCTGGCAACCGGCAGCATTTCAGGCATTTAATAATGTTATGAGTTTGTAATTTTTTTCTGGACGTTTTTTCTTTGGAAATGTCAGGGTGCCCAAATGCTTTTTTTTTTTTACTTTTAACAATACCTAGTGATCTGTTAGACTCCTTAGTCTTCAGCTGAAAGAGTGAAATGGAAAAACATAGCAAAAGACATCTGAAACAGTTGTCTGAAATGATTTATCTGTTGTTTAGGAAACAGGCATTTAAAGATAAAAGCAATGTTCGTTAAGATAGCATATGATCATATGTTAAAATTTCTCTAAATTGCATTTATTTTCCTGGCTAGCTCTTTTCCAAGCCTACCAGTTTTTTGAAACTTGTTAGGCAAGTGCGCATTTAATTTTTAATTTCCGTATCTAAAGAACACAATTCTGTGGATTGGAATAATGTAGCATTACCAGAATGCTCTGTACTTAGCAAACAGCTTCCAGTGTATTCCGTGTACTAATTCTCCATTAAACTCTTCCAGGTGATGCCTTTTTCATTGACTTCCAAACACTTGGAGCGGCTAAAGAACAACGTCATGATTATCGAAGCATGGAACAAGATGGGAAGCCCCGGCTGTGACAGACTGCTAGGATTAGTGAAGCTTCCTCTGCATCAGTTTTACATCTCATTCAAGTAACCATCTTTGTTCCATATTTTATTGGGCTGGGATATATCCTAACTGATGGAAAAGAAGGGAAGGGTGGTGTCTGGGGTTTGCGTGGGAGAATTCTTAATTGTACTTTATAGCAAAAGGCATTTTTGTCCTGCCAGGTTTCCTCTGGCACTTTCCTACACTGAGCAATATATGGGTAAGTTAAACTCTTCTCGCACAGAAACACAAGTGAGAAATAAAGACACTTTGCTGCATCGGGTTTGGAGCCAGTTTAACTTAATCAGAATGGCTGCACAGGAAAATTGAGTGTGGCTTTCCATTGTTGATTTTCCAAGATTGTGACTGATTGAGTGATTTTGTTCCTGATTATGCCCTGCATAGATCCCGCTGCTAGGGATAACGCTTGTGGTATCAAAAAGGTCTTTAAATACTTCTGTTTTATCCTTTTGATCTCTCCAGAGCTCTTTGTTCTTTTTGTTTCAATGTTTTGGCTTTTTGTGCAGTCAAGTAATATACCTGCTAAAAACAATTTAAATTAATGGAAATACTGGACAGAAGAGATTCTTTTTAATGCGAAGGATTAATTCCTTTTATTTTGGTCAAGCTAGTGATAGGTGGAAATCAGATGGCGCTGGAATTGACTGGCCACTACTTTGTTAATTATTACTGCGTCGTTTGTATAATTGTTTCAGTAATCCACTGTAGTTGTATATATCTTCAGTGTATTATTAGAGGTTTTTACATTTCTACTGGAGACTGTCCCTGTTCCTTCTTTTCTTCCTACTCAAGTCCATCCCCAAAGGCAAATAACAGCCTCATAAAAGTATAATACGGCTACAGTATATTAATAGGAGTCTTGTTCCAGTTCATCACCTCGCTCACGGATCTCTAAGCTGGCTTATAGCTAAGGCTGTGCTAGTTTTTGGAAAGCTGTACTTTGTCATTGCTGAAAATAGCCTTTTCCATTCTGCAGCTCATGGATCTGTGCTTTGTGAAGACTAATGTAATTGAGCCAAATTTTGGAGGAATGGAGATAAATTGGTTTCTAACCGCATTGAAAGTCCCATCTAAAATGAGCTTTGTGTGATCATGTTCATATTCAGATGGCTCATCCTCATGCTGGGGCTCTTTTTGTTTGTTTTTCTTTTGTTTTAATCTGTTCTAGAGATCCGAAGATTTCCCACCTGCTTCTTCAAGCTCAGTACCCCGTAGTTGCTGTGGACGGCTATATGCCTGTGGTCGATGTTTTCACTGGCAGTAAAAGTGGAAACCTGAGGGTCGTTCTGGCGATGGGGTCAGCTGAGCAAATAGTGGCACTGCAAAGGCTAAAACATGAAGAAGGAATGGCACCTCCCGTCACACAGCGCCCTTCCCACTCTCTGGACCCTCCTCCTGCAAAGCCCACAACGGTATCGTTCAGTAAATTCCCATTCTTGCTGTTAGGGACATGTGAAAAGGATTTTACCTGTGGGTTCACTAACAGACCAGCGATCCCCAATCTCTTTTGATGCTGTAGCTAATTTTGTTAGAAATGATCACGTTCTTTGCAGAATTATATTGTTTGTTCTTTTTTCTTACCCGCTTTTCCTCACCAGTCTTGACATCATTGCCTTTTTTACTGCCCTTCGTATCCACTGCTTCAATCGACGTGACAAGTGCAGTACAAAAAAATAAATCTAGAAAATCGTAACTCTCAGCTTTATTCTGTACCATACAGGTTTTGCCATTACCTTTGAGTTGGATATGTAGGAACTTTTGTGCTTTTTCTGTGCTGTGTTTGGTGGCTTTTGCAGAAAAAAAAAGTGCTATCAGGCTTTTGACGTTTCAGTGAACTTCAGGGAGAAAATAGCAGATGGTGATTCTGAGCCCCCCCCATCTCAGGCTTTTTAGAATCTCACATTCCCAGCCCTCTTGTATGCTGTTTCCTAAAGAGTTGTCCTTTCCATGCGGATTTCCTTTGTTTTATTAGCAGTTAGACCAAGAAGGGGATGACCTGATGGAGCACGTGTTTGAGATCCATGTGGAGAGCGTGAAAGGACTCACTCCCTTACAGTCCACCGTCTGGGGAGAGGCTGACTGCTACGTGCAGTACTATTTCCCAGTTCAAGAGACTGGTTGTGGTGCACTGCGAGGAACCGAATTACACGAGGACGGTAAGTTTCTTTGATGATACATCCTTATTTAGAGCATTGCTTTAGTTCAGTATTGTTTAGTAATGTTCTCGCTGCTTAAGTAAGAGGGTTTGTGTTTCTCTGAGCTTCCATAATGCAGCCAGTGCCTGCTTTCCTCAGATCCGCATAAAACTGTACGTGGGCTGCGTCAGTAAATTAAAAGCCTGCGTCGACTGAGGCAGATGACAAAGTTCCCAGAAAAAAAAAGACACCTAGTTCTGAATCTCTTCGCATGGTCTTCCCTTTTTGTTAAAAATCCTTGAGCGTTTCGCCAACTGATCCTGCAAAGATGCAGGAACAGATTCACGGGGAACACTAAGATTGTATACAGTTAAATTCAACGAAGGCTTTACATACACAAGCCTTTCAAGATGCTCATTTTCATGGATACACCAAGAGAAAACTGGCCTGTTTTAGATCATTAGCATTATCAAGGAGTATTTAAATAATGGCAATTGTAGAAAAGGACTTAGCGTTGATCTTGAATGCTTGGAATCACTAACATCTGTTTCCTCTGAAAAATACCAGTCACTAACATTGTTCCATGGCAACTCCTGGGGACTATGTCAGCTTCCAGCCACATCTAACAGTAGTTTTCAGCCTGTAGTAGTAGTTTCATGGGAATGCATGAATTGCTTGTAAAAGATTTGGGAAGTGAAACTCAGAAGAGCAAGCCTTTTGACAGGAGACTTACTGCCCACAGGAACTTCTGAAGAATCGCAAGTAAAAAAAGGTTGAAACCCCCAAATGCAACCATTTTTAACCAACTCTGCTTGACTTGTAGGCATCAAATTAAAGCCGTTTCGCACAGCAACCACTTTGTGTGTCCCTGATCCCGTCTTTAACGATGAACGTCATCATTCTTTGTTGGTTCCTGCTGATGTCCCAGTCCAGAGGCTCCTGGTCGGTGCATTTACGGCACCAGGAGCGGCTGGAGGAGGAATCCAGTTTGAAGTCTGGTGCAGGTATAGAATAACATTCTGTTCTTTGTAGATGTCACAGCAATACAGATAGAGACGTATGAGGATTGAAAAATGTCTAGTTGTGGGATGGATGTTTAATAATAAGTGAATAAATGGTGAGCTCATCAGCATTTGGTGACGAGTGTCTGCATTTAAGATTGCCTTTAAGACATGTGAGCCTTGTTTTCCCCTCTAAGAGTGCTGATGACTCCTTTCTTCATATAACTTCATTAGAAAGTGTGTGCTCTTAGTTTGCTTTCTTCCACTTTGTTACCAGCATAGTGATCTAAAAGCAGTGTTTAAACTACTGGCACATCTAAATTTGACTTAATAGCACCCTGGCAGTATAAATTTTAATGTTTTGTGGGTTTTTTTTTTCCCTAATACTAGTCACCGAGTACAAAAGAATATACTATAAAATAATTTGTAAGTTCGAATTGTAGTTTCTTTGGCAACTGAAACTAATTGCTAGTAACAAAAAGCAGAGACCAGGAAGACAGGTAGCTTTCGAAAAGCGTAATTATAATGTGTCTATTCTGTAGTAAGCAAACCAATGTGTTTACATTAATGTTGGTAATGACCAGAGCAGCTGAAGTGACTAATTGTTAGTATCTGGCATTTCAAAAATGTACTTTAGCTCTGTTTCCTGCGGACGATTGGACTTCGGTGTAATTGTGTCCTGACCGATCACTGATAGCGGCTGGTAAATTTAGGCTGGTTTAGGTGAAAGGAGCCAATTATCGAGCCGGAATTCTTTTAAGAATTCTGTAAAAGTCCTCTTGCCACTTGGCAATATTTGAAATGAAAAAAGCTTACCAACGGATCTTTGTAATTAGAAAGGAGATTAAACACTGACTGCCAGATTCCAAATCAAGAGAGTTCGTGCTATGATGCTGTCAGCATCCTGAAGTACTCCCAGAAGTGTATGGCGAAAAAGTAGAAACCAACCGGTGTAATATTCCAAGATGTTGGGGGTACTGTTCAGGCAGGGCTCTACCCAAGACTCAAACAGTTAATTGATGTTCAGGATTTGTCCCAAAATAGAAAGAGAAACACAAGTCTATAGCCCTGCCACGTTACTCAGTCACTGCTGCTGAAAACCCAGTGGATGCCTTTCTCCTGATCTACTTGTTCATTAGATACAGAGCCAAAACTGGCTTTAAGATGAGTCTGAAGCCAAGTAGCACAGTAAGAAACAGTCTGGTCATTTTTTACACTCGCAAACTGGTACCACAAATCTGTCCTGCAAGTAGCAGTTTTATTTATTAACAGAAATTGAGAGCGGAGGATGTTTGGTGCCAGATCCTTCTCTTGTTTTCCTTTGGGGTGCCAATTTTTTGTAGAGTTTCTGCTGGTTGACTTGCTGTATTTGTAGCATTATCTACTTGAGCACTTACTGGTTTTTTTTCTGTGGAATTTCACTAACTTGAGTTTATCCCTTAGCTGTCAGGAGGCTACCGAGTGTTTGAAGACAGACAAATTAACGTTGACTTATGTACAGTCTTGAGAGAAATAATGATCTTTTTGTCATCATCAAAACAACATGATTGATGCTGCTTCTTGGTGTCTTACAGGTATTATTACCCAAATGTCAGAGACCAGATGGTTGCCAAAGGGACCTTGCCTTTGTCACGGCTATGTGCCATGGTGACTATGCAGCATCGTGAAGAAATAGGGATACAGACTTTTAATCTTCCATTGGTCCCCAGGACTGATTCCTCAGAGGAATTTCATCTGCGGTCTTCAGGTAAGGAAGGCTTGTGGGCTTTCACTTTATATTTAAAAGTGAAAATCTGTGTATTTGCTGCCAAGGGAAATAAAAATAATGTATTTGAGTTGGCAGCTGATACCAGCCATGAGTGTTTTTCCTCCCAGCTTTCGCTATCACCATACCTAGTGAAAAATAAGTGATTAAACATGAGCAACCCTCAAACTCCTACCAAGTTTTAAAAAACCCTCCCTGTGTATTGAACTGCTTAGTTGCCCCATAGCCACAGTCTGTGGTTAGGTTTCCCGTGTCAGGTAGGGAATGGGAGATCTGAAGAAGGGCTGTTTATGGTACGTGCTGAGGGCAGAAACATCTTTCTGGTCTGCTGTGGTTCTTTCAAATGATACATCAGCTCTGCGAAGGCCACTGAGGAAATCTGAGGCAGCTTCTTGGTGCTGCACTTGGGGAGGAATAACCCCCTGCACCAGGACAGGTTGGGGGCTGACCTGCTGGAGAGCAGCTTTGCAGAGAGAAGCCTGGGAGCCCTGGTAGGCAACAGGATGCCCATGAGCCAGCAATGTGCCCTTGTGGCCAAGAAGGCCAATGGCATCCTGGGGGGCATCAAGAAGAGTGTGGCCAGCAGGTGGAGGGAGGTCATCCTCCCCCTCTCCTCTGCCCTGGGGAGGCCACACCTGGAGTACTGTGTCCAGTTCTGGGCTCCCCAGCTCAAGAAGGACAGGGAACTGCTGGAGAGGGTGCAGCATAGGGCTACCAAGATGCTGAGGGGACTGGAACAGCTCTCTTATGAGGAAAGGCGGAGGGAATTGGGTCTGTTTAGTCTGGAAAAGAGACAGCTGAGGGGTGACGTTATTAATGCGTACAAATACTTCCAGGGTGGGAGTCAGGAGGATGGGGCCAGGCTCTTTTCCATGGCGCCCAGAAACAGGACAAGAGGTAATGGGCACAAACTTGAGTGTAGGAAGTTCCACCTAAACATGAGGAGGAACTTCTTTCCGGTGAGGGTGGCAGAGCCCTGGCACAGGCTGCCCAGAGAGGTGGTGGAGTCTCCATCTCTGGAGACATTCCAAACCCACCTGGACGCGTTCCTGTGCAACCTGCTCTAAGGTGACCCTGCTCTGGCAGGGGGTTGGACTAGATGATCTCCAGAGGTCCCTTCCAACCCTATGATTCTATGATTCTTGTAAAAATTGGCCATAAAAAAGCTGGGGCTGGATAGGGAGTTCGGTATGCTTCAGTTATTTTATAATAGGTTAGCCACCTGCAGCAGCAGAAAATCTGTCTCTTTGAAGATTTTGTCACTGCAGTGCTATAAAAAAAGACGTGTCAAAATACTGCAGTAGGATATTTTAAAAGTATTACAATGAATGCACGCATGAGGGCGCGGCTGGGTGAAAGAGCCTTTCCTGGTTTCACTGTGCCATAAATTTGCCAACAAGAAGGAGCCATTAAAAGCATCTGATGTGACTGCCAGTAGGTCAGGTTGCAGGACAGAGTCCTTAAAATTTCCCACTGTGCCTCCTGTATCAGGCCGTGACTTCTGGCTGAAGTAACAGCATCTTGCACAATCTCAATGGATTTCACATGGAATTATTTTTTTGCATGAATAGAGTAAGATTTGTATTAAGAGATATAACTAAGTATTGGTTGTATTGGATGTAACTGTATAAAAAAACTGACCATTTTTTTCCTTCCTTTCTTTCATTTAATCCAGGCTTGCTTGATGTGAGTGTGAGATACCAACGATCCATGAAAACAGCAGCAGGAATAACTGCTCAAGCTGTTTCTCTTTCTGTACAAATACACAGAGCAGCTGGTTTGCAAGCAGCAGCTAGGTAAAGCCTAATTCAAAGAAGATTTTTCTCTTAAAATAGCTTTATCTGGAGGCAGCAGGCTGAGACATAGATTAGAACAAATTGTAACTGGCCAACTTTCCGTCTGCAGAGCCCGAGATTCAAACCGGGTTCTGATCAGAAGGGAAAACAGCTTCATAAAGAACATCAGTGGTTATTTTTGTCCTTTAAGCTACAGTACAATGTGGTAGTATTGATTCTGCAGAAGGCTTGAGACTGTAAGGGCACATTTTTCTACATTTCCACATTTTTCTACACCGAAGGCTGATAGAAAAGTTGACTGATATAAAACGGTACCTATTTGGGCATAGGCTCTTGGAGTGGTGCTATTTAAAAGCTAGCTGAGATTTGTTTTCTTGAATTTCGCGGTGGAAACACCAGTAAACTAACCGGTAAATGAAACGTGTTCCTTTTCACCAGAAAGCTGCTGCTTTAAGTGCATGGTAGCACCTGAACTTGATTCCAATATGTGATTTTCAAGACTTAAGAAAGAAGGGGCTGGAAAAGTGGGAGTCAATGCCAAGAGAAGACTGGCTCCTGTCATTCTAGAGCGGTGCTCACTGACTCTTTCTCGGTTGTTGCTGAGCTCCTGACCCATCTTATATTCAAGTAGACTTTGTAAGATGAGGGTCACTGCTCTACGGTGCTTGGAGAAGTTAAGGAAGTGGAATAACCTCAGACTCCTCATAGAATCATAGAATGGTCTGGGTTGGAAGGGGCCTTTCAGATCATCGAGTCCAACCATCAACCCAACACTGACAAACCCACCGCTACCCCATGTCCCTCAGCAGCACGTCTGCCCGGCTTTTAAATCCCTCCAGGGTTGGCGACTCCACCACTGCCCTGGGCAGCCTTTTGCAAGGCCCAACAACCCTTTCAGGGAAGAAATTTTCCCTAATATCCATCCTAAACCTCCCCTGGAGTAACTTGAGGCCATTTCCTCTTGTCCTATGGTCTGTTCCTTGGGAGAAGAGACCTTCAGGTGTATGATCTGAGTAATACCTGCATCTTTTTCACTTTTAAATAATTCCATCTGTTAATTTCATCTCCTTTTGCTTGGCAGTACTAGTCTGTAAACATAATTTGGCTTGGCCATTTGCTTCCTTCTAGAGCAGGTTCTCTGGGAAGTTATCCAACAGCTTTTTGGTAGAAAAAAGGGATGGTTTTAAAAAGTGCTGAGTACTTTCTCCACCACTTTGGTCTCAGATCCTGACAATGATAAGAGCACAGTATTCCTAGTATGTTCCTAGTATATTCAGATGAAAAAAAATGGTGAAAAATAATATGCAGCCAAAACCCACATCTGTTTTGACTTGCAACATTCACTTTTGTCCAGTATTTTCACCATGAAGACTTGACACTTTGCTTTAATTGTGTTGGTTGCTAGATTCCTTGTACGTTATATTCATTCTCTTTCTTCTTTTCTTTTTACGTACTGAATGAAGAGCTGTGGCACAAAAGAACCCTTCAGTCCAGTACTATGCAGGCGTGGGAGTTAATGCGTATGTCTCCGTGCACCTCTCCTTCCTACCTGAGGCAGAGAGACGCAACACGCGAGCTGTGGCTCGTACTTTCTGCCCCGAGTTCGAGCACCACGTAGAGTTTCCTTGTAACCTCGTCATCCAGAAAAGTAGTGGAGAAACCTCTTGTCTGGGGGAACTCTTGCAGTCTGCCAATGTTGTCTTCTCTATCTACCATCAGAGCACCAAGTCAGGTAAGGGGGACAAGTGATTGCAATGACTGAATGCTGTTGCGGAATAATCCAGTCCCCTTAATTTTTAGTTTAGAAGGGAGAATATTCTGTGCAATCACTAATAGATGTAATTACCTAAACTGTCTTCAGAGAAGGCTTTGGGAGATACTGTTCCCCTTGTGCGAAGAATTAAGGTTTCTAAGACTCCAAGTGATCAAGATCACCTTTTAAATGAAAAGCTAATGCGATTAATAGTAATGGTGCTTGAGTCTTGGAGCACCCTGCCTTTTCCTTATTGCCTCCACTTCATGAACGAGGTAATGGAGGTTCAGAGAAACGATAGCTTAAAATCCTCCGATGACCCTGTGGCAGATAGGCAGGATCCTTTTACAGCATAACAACATGTTGTAGAATTGTTTTATAAACAAAATTTACCTAAAGATGACATTGTTTTTTACAGCTGGGGGAGAAAAGCCAGGAGTGGCGTGTTGTTAGAGTAACTCACCACTAGCTCCCCACTGGTTACTTAATGTTCATCTGTGGAAATATCCCCTCAAAGTTTCTCCAAATTCAGTGGTGGTGGAGCATGTATCCCGTAGTGGATGTGCACTGGCAATGCCTACAGACAGATTTTGTTCGCACCCCTGTTTCTGGCGGATTTTGATATGTGCTGGGCCGTTTGTTTTGACTTTGTCCTTTTTTTGTGGATTAAAAGTGTTTTCAGTCTGACAGCTGAGCTATTTGCTGTTGAGGCAATACGGCTTTCTTTCAAAGGAGATAGTGTCTGAATCACTTTTAAATCTTGTGTTCTAATTCAGTCTATCTGCAAAATGATTTGTTTTCCAGCCACTGAGACGTTGGCACCTCGGCCGTCAAGAGATTATCTTCTTGGGACAGTCACAATTCCAACCAGAGAACTGCTGCGAAGAAGATCAGGTAATACAGCAGCGTTAACGCTGCTGACATTCTGGGTAAATGCTACGGGAATGGCGTAAAACAATCTGCATTCCCATTTTTGCAGGGTTTTGGTTTGGTTTGGTTTTTTTAGACCATAGTTCTATCAGATACTGCCCAGGCCTTCATTAAAAATCCTGTATTAGAAAACTCATATAGGGGTTGTTGTTTGAAGGTCATTTTTCAGGGTGTAGGATATATAGTAGCTGAATGAATATTAACCTCCGTAATATTTCATTCAGTGCCATTTATTTTCTACCTAAAGGTGGAAAGTCCAAGAGTAGTAGTGTTCAGTGGAGGACTAATGGTTCCTTTTGAGATGTCAAAGCTGGAAACAAAGGCTTAGATAGGTTAGAAAGCAGTAGCATTAACTTTTTCTAAACGAAATGTGAAATATCTCCTCTATCTTGTGTTAGTTTGTGATGATAATGTCTTGTAATAATAATGTTTTCATTATCATCTTGATTATTTCTGCCTTAATCTCAGTATAGGGCTCGTTTTCTCCAACATGGAGTTTGGGGTTTATTTTTAGTGGGAAGAGAGGAGGAGGAGGAAAAAAATGAGAAAGCCTAATTTTATAATTGGAGATTCGTGGGATATAGTTTTATTGTAAAATGAGCGTCGTTAATTAAATGGAAAGTAAAATGCATTTCGGATCGCAACTATCACTGAGGTTTTCTGAGGTCTAACGATTTGCTGCTTTTTCAGGTTAGAAACCATTTGACAAATTCCAAACTTTCACAAGAAATAAACACTTCAAGTACTGGTCCTTGACTAATGACTAGAGAGCGGAAAATTCTTTACTGATGTTTTTAAAAGGCAGGATAAGTCTAATTGTGTTTTTTTTTTCTCCTGAAGGTATTACAGGCTGGTACCCGGTTACTCTATCTGAAGATGTAATGCCTTCACGCTGCACAAACGTCATGCAGGCCATTGTGGGAGGACTGGAACTTTCTGTTACCTTTGGTCATCAGGAGGACAGAGAGCGTGTTTTGGAGGCCGCTAAGCTCTTAGGGTGGAACAGTGAGGAGAGCCACGAAGACAGCATGGATGATAGCGATGAATGGGAGCAGAGTGCCCACCCAGCGACCGTGACCATCTCAACTCCAAGAGTGTGGCTGCCAGTCCACTGTGTGTTGCTTGCGGGCCAGAGGCACCTTGATAAAAGCACTTACTGCTACCTCAGGTATAAGCTGTATAATCGGGAAGCCACGTGGACTTTGCTTCGAAGGCCAAAATTGAGTGACGACACCGAGAACGTTACAGTGAACTTTAAGAAACCAAGCAAGGTGACTCTCAGAAGGAGCCAAGGACTGCTTTGGTTCTTCAGAGAGGAGAAATTAGAAATCCAGGTGTGGTGGGCATACGGTAAAGAAAATGATGTGGAAAGACCACTTGATACAGATCGTCTTATCGGATCTGCCTATATCGACCTCGCAGCATTAGCAGAGAGGTCAAGGACAACACTGAGTGTCAGCGGTAAGTTCCTAAAGAACATTGTCGTGTTTCGTTCCTCCTTATTGGTGTTTTAGTTTGGTTACTTCTCTAGTCACTTTAAGCAAAGTATTTACAGCTTTGTTTTGTCCTGTGTGCAACACACACTCAACTCCATTCACTGAAGATAAATAGGGTTAAAATGCTTGCTTCTCTGAATTCAAAACTTAGCAAGTTTAAATGGGTGAAAAATTGGCAGTACTAATCAGTAACAGAGAGAGCAATTAGCCTACGTGGAATGATGAAGAACATTTCTTCAGAATTACGGATCGGGCATCATAATAGAGTGAGAAGCAGTAAGAATAATGTCTCTCAAGGAAGCTGAGTGCCTGCAGTCAGAGCAAATGACTAAGAACTGAGAAGGTCATGGAAACTTCTGCTTTATTCGATTACTTCGGCTTCTGTCATCGACGTGGTATCCATCAGCCACCAGCTTGCATGTAGATTTGTGGACAGGTCATTGGCTCTTCTTTTGAAGAAACAAGAGTTAAAACAAATTTTTATGCTGTGTATGTGCTGTAGTCTCCATATATGTCTATAAAATTATGCGGAGGCGTTATTCCCGGGACTCTCAGGAAGTTGATGTGCTTTAAAATAGTAATCTGAGCTGCCACTGAAGGGGTGCCCGATTTGGGGGATTGGTCACCTGTTTTTAACCTTTACAAGCTGCTACTTCTGCCAGCGCGCTGGGTGATACTACAAATTCAAAATTCATTCTACTGGTCTGATGTGAGATCGTTACTGTAACGACCTGTACCAGCTGTTTTCCCAGATCCTGGTTTTTCTTCGGCTTGTTTAGCTGGTTGGTTGTGAATTCTCTTACAGGGGTTTATCCATTGTTCAGATGCAACGCTGCAAACCTGGCAGGAGCTGCGGTACGTGTTCACATCGTCCTTTCTTCCACTTCTGCTGCTCTGCCCAGCAGATTCCCCTGTGCTGAGGAATACAGCAACAGTGAAGATGAAGGCACAGAGAAAGCCCCTGATCTGAGCCAACAGGTCTCTGAAAATCAGAGTCAGAAACTGGATGTCGTAAGTTCAGAAATCACCAATGGCAAACCACAAGAAGAAGAAGATGTGATATTTTTGGAAAACACGGTTGCTGTCAATATCCTTGTGGAAAGAGCAATGCATCTAAGTTTAAAAGGTAAATTCACCACCACCCTTTTTTCCCTTCTTTTTTCTTTCTTCCCCCTCCTCCCGCCCCGGGATCTGTTCATATCAGGTACTTCATGGAGCAATTTAAATCCTCAAACTTACTCCAGCGCAGTGAATGGATGGGATGGCTTTTGAACTTGGCTTCATAGTGTTGCAACCCCGAGAGCTTTGCATCGTTGTATAAGCACAGGGGAAGCAGGAGGTTAAACTAATCAGCCTATTTCTATTAATAAAATCCAAAATATAAATAATACAGTGTTCGCTGTTACAGAGGACAGCTGAATTCTGGAGTTAAGCATTATCTGAGTAAGTTAACCCCAAGACACTCATATCTCAAAGACTCTTGCAAATTTGCATTTTTCGCCTATAATTAATTTGTAAAGCTGGCTTATTCGTGCTATCTGGAGTCTGCCAGACGCAGCAGTGAGGAAGGGCAATATAAGGGCAGAGCAGTTCAAGCTCATCCAGGCTTGACGCACTGCTTCCCGCTCTCTGGAGTGGGAATTACAGTTCGGTGGCCAGTCACTATGCTGAGGGTCACCAAAGAATTGCTCTTTGCTTTTAAATTTACGCTAAGCATATTAAAATATTCCTTCCTAGCAGGTGACATTTGGTTCTTGATGCGCAGCAACGTAACGCACTTGGTGAATTTGCAGGTTTTTAGAGCCTTTTGTTTTTACCTCAAGTTGCTGTCTGTAAATCAGTCTCTTTCTTAAAGATGAGTTAAAACCTTAAAAACACATCAGGGGCTCTATCCTTCACCTTGGGCACCTCTGCCACTGCAGGACTTGATCACTTTGTGGTTGCTCAGCACTTGGAGTGCTCCGATCTTGTTTGGGCCATTGCACGCTACCAAAATACAAATAGGAATCAGGAACTGACCCGAGGTGAGTTTACTGGAAACGTCTCGGTAGAGATCAACTGTTTCACAGTCCAGGTGATATGCCGGAAAGGAACACTCAGGGGTTTATGTCATGATAACACAACTAAAAGAGGCAAATATAAGCCATGGTTTAAGTGTAAGTAATTCTGATACATACTGACCCCCACAGATAGCTTTTTTACAATGACTCTATGATCTTCTGGAATTCATAAGATCATAGAATTGTCCAGGTTGGAAGGGACCTTTCAGATCATGGAGCCCAACCATCAACCCAACACTGACAAACCCACCACTATCCCATGTCCCTCAGCACCACGTCTGCCCGGCTTTTAAATCCCTCCAGGGATGGCGACTCCACCACTGCCCTGGGCAGCCTCTTACAAGGCTTGACAGCCCTTTTGGTGAAAAAATTTTCCCTAATATCCATCCTAAACCTCCCCTGGCGCAACTTGAGGCCATTCATAGCCTTTGGAAACCTGATGCAACATTGTTTGCTATTGCAAAGATTCTGATGGGATAAAGGAGGTTTCTGTTGGTGGTGTACACTGTTGCAGTATTTCCATCTTCAAACAACGTATCATTTTAGGGGATTTTTTTTTTTAGAAGTAACTAAGTGAGAGGCAGGTGATACACTGAAACAAATGCTATATAAACTGGTTTCAAGAATAATTTTCATTCTGGGATACATTTGCAGTCCAGTAGGTTATGGATGATAAACTTCCTGCAATTTTGGAAGAATTCCTTAAGATACACAATTTTCTGAAACTGAGTGAAGATACAAAATGTTTGCCCAAGCCTCTTCCTATTTATAGAATCATAGAATGGTTTGGGTTGTAAGGGACCTTAAAGATCATCCAGTTCCACACCCCTGCCCTGGGCAGGGACACCTCCCCCCAGCCCAGGTTGCTCCAAGCCCCGTCCAACCTGGCCTTGAACCCCTCCAGGGATGGGGCAGCCACAGCTTCTCTGGGCAACCTGGGCCAGGGGCTCACCACCCTCACAGCCAAGAATTTCTTCCTAATATCCATTCTAAATCTCCCCTCTTTTAGTTTGAGGCCGTTACCCTGTGTCCTATCATTACACTCCCTGATCCAGAGTCCCTCCCCAGCTTTCGTGGAGCCCCTGGAGGGACTGGCAGGGGCTGCAAGGTCTCCCCGGAGCCTTCTCTTCTCCAGGCTGAACCCCCCCAGCTCTCTCAGCCTGTCCTCCCAGCAGCGGGGCTCCAGCCCTCCGATCATCTTCGTGGCCCTCCACTGGCCCTGCTCCAACAGCTCCATGTCCTTCTTGTGCTGAGGGCTCCAGAGCTGGACGCAGCACTCCAGGTGGGGTCTCACCAGAGCAGAGCAGAGGGGCAGAATCCCCTCCCTCGCCCTGCTGGCCACGCTTCTTTTGATGCAGACCAGGATGTGGTTGGCCTTCTGGGCTGCCAGCGTGCGTTACCGGCTCCTGTTGAGTTTCTCATCCACCAGCACTCCCAAGTCCTTCTCCTCAGGGCTGCTTTTAAGCCATTCTCCACCCAACCTGTATTTTTGCCTGGGATTGCCATGACCCGGGTGCAGGACCTTGCACTTGGGCTGCTTGAACTTCATGAGGTCCACACAGGCCCACCTCTCAATTTCTTGTGGTCTAAAGTCAATTTTCCTGTTTTCTTTTTCATCATCTTCCAAATAATAGAAAGAGAAGAAATAGCCTAAATTTCATGATGTTGGCAAGGAATGAGATTAATTCTATAAAAATGCGGAAGTTCTACAAAATGCCGAAGTTCAAACCAACAAGTCTTTTCTCTGACTTGGTTCTGTGTTCAGCACTGTTTCGGACAATAGTAAAACAGAATTTTCCGTGCAACTTTTAAGGACTGAAGTCACTTTAATCTGCAGTTGCTAACCTCTTCCTGCCGTGTCTTTCATCTTGTTCTGTACAGGTCTTGCACCCCCAGGGAATAGATTTCTCTTTTTTTTTTTTCGTTTTCTTCTATCTGTGGTGGCCTTTTTTTAAAATTAAGCTTCACCACACGCTTCTGGATTGGCAGAGCCTGGGATTCTCTCCCCTCAGAACAGCTACAAAACAGAAGTGTAAGGGTGAAGCTTCTCCGTGGACCTCGCTGGGATGTAGGGCCAGGTATTTATCACTGGTAGATCATCCCTAGCAAAAGGGAAGGAGTTTCCCTTCCTGCTTCTCTGCTAGGATGCTCCTTACAGAGACTTTTGTCACATGGACAATTGTCTTTTCAGAATAACGAACATTTTTCCAGAAATTCTTGAGCCGGTATGGCAGCTATCGGCACGTTATGCTGCTGTACGGACCGTGTCGTGCAGGAGGTGCCCTAGGCTTAAAGCTCTTGTGTTTTACCACCTGCTTCCTGACCTGTCAGGTCACACACCACAATTCCTTCTCTCACCTCATCCTTCAAATCCTTTCATAAAGCAGAATAAAATGAGTATTTCGAAGTGTAACTTCTTTGCAGAGTTCAGGCATTGGGAGTTTCTAGGCTAAATCAGGCTCTGTTAAGACTCCTTTGATTATGGCTGAGCTTTCATTAGAGGCAACAATTCTTGATATTATAGACTTTTCTTTTCCTGGAAGAAAAGCAAACCAACACTCGGGAAATGCTGGGTTCGCCTTTGACTGCAAATACTGATTTTAGGTCTGCCTTTACGTGCAGGAGATGGTGAGCTGGTCTGGACAGGTCTTCACTCATTTCTCTAAGCTGAGCTCGCATTGCTCACGTCTGTGTTTGAATTGTCATATCTACAGTCTGTGCAAACTGCAAAGAGTTTCGTGTGGCGTGTTTTAACTGAAGTCATTGTGGATATTGTAAAAAAAAACAAACCAAAACCGTATCTTTTTCTCAAGCAAATCCTCATGGTCGAGGCATAAATGAGCAGTAACTCAGAAAGCTACTATAAATCAGTCACATTGGATCATATTTTCACGTAGAATCAGACTTCAGGAGAATTATTTTTTGTTAAATCAGATTCAGACTCAGCAGTTTCGATTGTCGTGGCCAGCAAGGTTTTGGAGAAGTCCAAAGCTGAGTCCTTGGAAAGCAGAGAGGAGGAAATAATTCGCAATAACCGAGTGATTGCTGGTTGCAAAGTCTGATCTTGTTTCCCCTTGGCTAAGTCCATTTCTCCTAGCAGATTTTCCAGCTACAAATTCACCATCAGAACAGCTCTGTAAGCAGTAAAATGCTACTACAGCTTTACAAGCTGATACGCTGCAGCAAATTAATCTCACTAACGTGAACAGGACTAAAAGGGTCAGACCCTGGAGGAAAGGTCACACACAGAAGGGGAGAGGCCCTAAGCATCTCTCCTCCTTTTTGGGCAATAATTCAGTGAAAATAATTGTGTCATTTCTGCAGCTTTCATTCAACAATCTCTAATCCATACTATCCGGCAGCATCTGGGGAACATCTAGATCCATCCCTTGACCTTGCGTTCCCCTGATGATAAAGTCTCTGCCTCTAAGTGCAAACATACCCCATTAACTCAGACTCATTAATTCATTATCTGTTTTCTCGCAAACCTTTTCCCAGGTTATTTCAGGATGAACGAGGGAGAAAACATTTATGGTTCCATCCCTGAACTGTGTTGACACAAGGAGGCTTGTAAAGGTGTCGCTGGTGTGTTGCAGGGTGAACGCCATCCTCCTGGCTTAGCTTGGCAATAACAAAGGTCTAGTTTGTGCGTAGATTAAAAATGGTATTTCCTGAAGCTACTTAGAAACTACGGAAGCTACTTAACTCCTGAAGCTACTTAAAACCAATTTCAGCGAACCCTACCCTGCTGCCCCATGGACTGCTGCTCCCTGGACATGAAGGCAATTGATTTTTCCCTCCCTAACTCTGATATAAACTTTGATGTTTTGGCCAAAATGTTAAAGCCTCATCTACCCTAAACTCTCTTCTCTCAAATTCCCCGCTGGTGCAGTAGCAGGGATTGGTGGGAGCACGTGTGCGCTTAATAGTGATGGGAATTTTACTTTCCATGTGCTCTATCCCCGCTCAAAGCACGTTCCGTGGCAAAATATGGGGGAACTGTGACAACTGATCTGTAACACAAACACCACTTCTGCAATGGGTACAAAAGGCAGTGGGAAAAGTTAGGAGGGAAGCCAGCAAGGATTTGAAATAAAATCGTATATACTGCTTTTTCCTCTGTATTTAAATCTTTATGACAGACGAGAGTGGTACTTGTTTCTGCCTTGCAGGGACGTTAAGTTTCTCTATTTCAGTCTTTCTGAGGTGAGCTAACAGAGGCTATAAAAAAGTTTATTAATCCTTGGGTATCGTTAACTTACTCAGGTGTCTTTTCTTGTTCAGTCAACACAAGTGAGCTTCCCCTCAGCAATCCAGCTGTTTACGTTCAAACTGCCATTTGTAACGCTGGGTATTTTCTATATTTGCAGCTGGGATTTCCAAACTCTGTGGTTCCAGCACGGAGGGTAGAGCAAGCAGTGGAATAAGGTCCTGGGGACCTGGATTTTATTCCTAGCTTTGCTTCTGACTTCTCAGATGATCTTGGGCAAACGTTTTTTTCCGTTTCTCCCTTGAATGTTCCAGTTTCTGCTCAGAAAAAGGTTCATGTAGTATTTGCACCCACTCTAAATACAAAGTCTTTTCAGCTCCACCAATGAAAAGGAGCATTTCCTAGATGGTGGATGTATTGATCTGTTTTTAATTGCTAAACTGCCTTTAGACTTTTCTTTTCTTTTTTTTTTTTTTTTCATTATTAATAACAAATCTGTATTTAATTCTGTATAATTTTAGGGAGTCCTTTGACAGAACGTGAAGTGACAGCACCCAGTAGCTGTGTATCATTTGCTGTTGCTGGCGCAGATGCTCCAATAACCACTTCGGTAATAGAAAACACGGACTCACCCATCTGGGACTTTCAGCAGCAAGCGAGGTAAGCGCCGCGGCTTCGCGCAGACACACTCTGCATCCGACAGCCAGGCTAGGTGTGAAACGGACACATCCATTTTGGGGGAGCATGTGCTTTTCTACTTACCAGGCCTGTACCATAAGCTAAAAATGCTTGTTTCCACGTTTTACGATCACCGCGTGCTCATACTGGGTGAAAAGTTGTTTGAGGAGGCTTGGTCTTAAAGCTAACCTGAGGAAGGGCAGTTTGACCTACGCAGAACCTTGACTGCCTTGTATTTTGGCTTAAGACCTTGAGTGAGTCAGTCTTTTTCCACTCATCTGTAGTTTCTCCATCTAGAGGAGGGGGGCTGCTAAGTGCTAAAGGACTCTTGGCTCAAGGTTAAGTAAGACTTGATCCAATTTATTGGCTTTTTCTGTATGTTTTACTTTGTTTCATGCTAAGTTTGGATTCACCTGGTGAAACTTTTTGTATCTGGAAGTTCGGTTTTTGACTCAAAGCTGTTCAGCCTTGGCTTCCTCTGCAGTCTTTGTAGAGATCCAGGCACCTCCAGACGGTGAGTCGCTTGGCCGGTGTGAGAGACCCAACTTAAGATGAAATTCCCTAAGGATGCCTATTTCCCTCCTGTGACTGCCAAAATAGTGTAGGCAACATAGCTCAGACTTAGATATCTGAGCTTAAATTAGAGCAGATGAATTGATCACTCCAAGGAACCTCAGCAGATCAAGTGATACGTGGTAATATTCAGTAATAAATCTGTGTATGCAGTCTTGTGGTTTCTCCACTGTTTCTAAAGCAGATTTTAAATTAATTTCAAAGCAGTAGCCAAAAGCGTTTTCTAAACTGGGTGGAACAAGTCTGTTACAGGCAACAAGAAAGCATACTGAATTTATTGTGTCCATCACGAAACGCATGCAAATATATACCAGGGCCTGCACGGGAGTGGGCTTTTCTGCCAGAGTTGGGGTTTTGGCCTTCGAGAATTGGTGATATGAAGGTGAAACCATTGAAAGACTGATAGCTGGAGTTTAAAAGTTTTGTTTCGGAGGTTGCTTATGCTCAGAGTCATATCTGAATTGCTTCAAGCAACTTAAAAGCTGTTCTACGTTTGACACTTCAGTTTTCAGGGTGGTTTTTTTCCAGAAATCACCTTCAAATCTTACAGCTTTCAGCCATAACCCCAGTGCTTTGCTGTCGCTGTATTATTGAGTCGTGAGATAAACTGTATTTCCGTTTCTTCGTGGTTTTATTGTGCTGCCTTTTGAATTTACAACAAGAGTGAGGAGAGGGAAATAACTTCTTGAATAAGCAAAAGCTCAAAGCGTGTAAAGATAGTTACGCGTTTGAGGGTGCCATGTTTTGGGCTCAGTGATTTTGGGGTTTGTTGTCCCATCATTCCAGAAAGAAACTGATTTATTTGCACGGATACAATGGCATTGAATCTTCAGAAGAGTTTTACCGCACCCGCTCTTTTTTCCTACTTTGCATAACAAATTACGATTTTTTTTTTTCTTAACAGATTATCCAAAGAGCTTCTGCTGGATCCACAGCAAACCTTGGTCTTCAAAGTGTGGCACAAAGCAGGTAAACTTTGGAGTGCGGTATTGAGAGGAGTGTCTTGTATTTAATACAAGTATTAATTGTATTTAATACAAGTAAAGTAAATCGGAGAGTGGAATTGTAAAGACCTTTTTTGCTTTGCACTAGAAGAATGCTAGAGAAAAACATCTGTTGATTTCCTGCCCCTCATCGTCCTCCTTTTCCCCATTAATCATCTGGCAAGGTTTGATTCAGTTTTTCGCTTGAGAGTATTTTAGAGGTAGGGTTTTCCCAGTGAAGGAAATTCTTTCCTGTGTCTTTCCCATGCCGTTTGTTGTCTCTGCAGTTGGTTGGAGCGTGGCCAGCCAGTTGTAATCAAATAATTTTATCGGGGCATGGATATATGTTAACAATTGCTCCTGTACCCAGTCTCAGCGTTCACTGGGGGAGCTGAAGGCCTTGGGTTTCAAACCTAATATCACAAAAGCTTTTTGTAAGCGTTTTTACTGAACCTGCTCTTTGTTGTTAAATGATAAAAAGTGCTGCCAGTAGTTCAAACTGGTGTTTGCTTGTTCTGTTGCTGGCCCAGATCCTCCGATATGTAATTGGTCCAAGCAAGCGCAAAAAATCTATGTGACGCTCTGCTTCTTCAATTCAAACTGCTAGAATATGATCTTTAAAACGCTGGTTTGTTTTGGTTTTTTCTTTCTTTTTGCACATTGAAGTTCAGCTGACTGATTTCTTGCCTCAAAAATAAGTACCGTGTACACAGTGATTCTCCTGCAGACCCTCTCCTTGCCCTGCTCTCTCATTGTCTCTGCAGGGACATTTTTAGCTGGATGTAACTGCTAAGGTAATCCAAATAATGCCCTCTTCTTGGATAGGATTGTTTGTTCTGTACTTCAGATAGATTTGCCAGGCAGAAAAGACCAAATGTTGCACAAAAAATGCAACGGTGTAATGACGAATCAGCATTTTTGAAAGTTTTGGCAAAGTGAAAGGGAAGAAAAGGGGAGTTTCTGAAGTCAGAATACAATTCTGGAGGCGGAATGCATTCGCTGAGGTCACTGGATTGGCCTCCAGGTTCATTTTTTCAAGTCTCTGTCTCTTATTTCTAGCCCATTTTCAAGCTGAATATTTTACCCTTTATTACAACCCTCTTTCCCTTTATTACAACCCTTGCTTAACTAGTTCTTCTGATTAAGTATTGCATACGGTACGTAACCCTCGTGTCCTTTCTTACACCTGCAGCAAGAATCTCATCCTGCCTGGAATTTCTCTCTAGCATTCTTCTATTGCAGGGTAAAAATATGAAAAAACCTGTGAGTTATTACCAATGTAGGTGTTCAGGTTATCAACAGTAGGGACAGCTGTTTTGGCAAATCCATAGGGAGGAAGCTGGTTTAATTGCTTGAAACAATTTTTCCTGCTTCTCAATTAGGCATCTTAAGTCTCTTAGTTTGAAGCATGTTAGCAACCAAAATCCAAGTCTCGTTTTTGTTATCTTAAACTCTATTTTCTTTTTCCTTCCCATTTTTTTCCCCACTCTTTACTCACTCTTTACCTCATGAGAGCTGGCAGCTTTTAAACCATTTTTTCAGTTTTATATGATGTCTCTCCCTGTAAAGTCTAGACATATTTCAAGGGCTGTATAACTGACTGATTTTTAGCATTCCTGAAAATGTTTTGTTTACCTGCAGTTTAAATTAATATGTGCTTTATATTCTTCTTCCCCAGACACTGAGCGAGTGATAGGATTTGCATCCGTGGACCTTTCTCCTCTTCTTTCTGGCTTCCAGCTCGTGTGCGGGTGGTACAATATTACGGACTTCAGTGGACAGTGCCGAGGGCAGATCAAAGTAGCGGTTTCCCCTCTTCAAAACATAAATAATCTCAAAGAAGAAAGGCAGGCAAGGATCCGGAGCCAGCCACCCAGTTCTTCAGTACGTACTTTGGTTTCCTCCCCTGTGCGTATCTGATTAGACTCCTAATAATCAGCACTGACTTTGAGTTTCTGAAGGAATGAGCAAATATAGCAAATTCAGAGTACTGTAATGGATCAGTCTGTGTAAATATACTAGAAACACCTCATTCCTGGTTTAAAAATTCTGTGTGTCTCCATGGTAGCTTCAGGCCAACACTAGTTACAGTGCTCATTCACACCTCGGTCATGATCATCTCCAGGGGCTTCACTCTGTTGGTGCTTTGTGGGTGTTGGCGGTTTTTTTATTGTTAGAATCATAGAATCATAGCATGTGTTGTGTTGGAAGGGACCTTTAAAGGCCATCCAGTCCAACCCCCTGCAGTGAGCAGGGACATCTTCAACTCGATCAGGTTGCTCAGAGCCTCATCCAGCCCGGCCTTGAATGTCTCCAGGGATGGGGCCTCCACCACCTCTCTGGGCAACCTGGGCCAGTGTCTCACCACCCTCAGTGGAAAGAACTTCTTCCTAATGTCTGATCGAAACCCACCCTGCTCTCGTTTAGACCCATTGCCCTTCGTCCTGTCGCTCCATACCCTTGCGAACAGCCCCTCCCCAGCTTTCCTGTAGGCCCCCTTTAAATATTGAAAAGCCGCTATAAGGTGTCTTCGGAGCTTTCTCTTCTCCAGGCTGAACAACCCCAACTCTCTCAGCCTGTCTTCATAGGAGAGGTGCTCCATCCCTCAGATCATCTTCGTGGCCTCCCCTGGCCCCGCTCCAACAGGTCCATGTCCTTCTTGTGCTGAGAGTTCCAGAGCTGGACACAGTATTAGGAGAATATTCTGTGGTTTTGGACGCCTGGGAGCCTGGCCTTGTTCTGTTTGCTGCTTTGGGTGGCAACTGATGTCCAAAAATGTACTGTAAATTCAGCCTTTCATTGGTTAGGAAATCGCTAATTTGACAGAAATCTATTTTTCTGGAAGATTTGCCATTTCTTGTGGTTTTTTTTTTTTTATTCTCTAGACTTTCCAGTTACGCTGGGCTGTGATATACACGTGTAATGGAGCCCCTATACCCTACTTTCCATCAGTTTACTCTTTGGTAGTGTGGGGGGAATTAACAGATGTTTCTGAAATAAGTGCGTTACGAAATGGTATTTTGCCTCAGTCCTGGAGAATCCTTTGACAATTTATTTAGAAAACTTAAGTTTTTGTTAGCTTAGGACGATACTACTTCAAATTCTCTTATTTTCTTGCTGTGGAAGACTCATGTGCGGTGTATTTCTCTTTATTCTAGGTGAAGCCCAGCTTTCCAACGTTTCCTAGTAATGCTACAAGCTTTTCCAAGCAGATGTTGAACACCTTGTCAAAAGAAGTCAGTGTTCCTACTCGAGAGCGGTAAGTCTGCTGGCTATCAACCATTTTGATTATTTTCAGGGCTCAGAAATCCACTTGTGTGAAGCCTATTGACTCAAACGAACAAAAACCAAGCCCTGTTGAAGCTCTTCCCCTGTTTTGGGGCTTAAAGATTATACCAAATTCCCTTTACCAGTAAGAGAGAACCCCAGGAGACAGAAATCCTGAGGCAGGTCGCTTTCTACAAAATCCAAATGTTCTTTTTCTTCTTACTGATGTTTCCTGATTTGCTTCATTTAGACCCTCTACAGTAGGATTTACACTATGGCTTTGCTAAAACTGGCAGCTTCCAGGCCTTTATAAGAATAAGGGCTGTGTTTGTTTTTATTTTTAATAAGGATAATACGCGTAAGTTAGAATAGAGTATTCCTGATATATCCCCTTTATTTTGCCATAACTCCTGTCCATGGTAAGTGACAGCTGGTGAAATGCTGTAATATTGCCCATTCCATGACTAGGATCGTCAGATATCCTGCAGCAATTCCTGCTTTCTGTCCCTTAAAACAAGCACCGATGTGTATATATTTAACTAGCAACTGGAGCATTTTAATTCACGGTTTCATAGAATCATAGAATCATAGGGTTGGAAGGGGCCTCTGGAGACCATCCAGTCTAACCCCCTGCCAGAGCAGGGTCACCTTAGAGCAGGTGGCACAGGAACGCGTCCAGGCAGGTTTTGAACATCTCCAGAGACGGAGACTCCACCGCCTCTCTGGGCAGCCTGGGCCAGGGCTCTGCCACCCTCAAAGTAAGGAAGTTCCTCCTCGTGTTGAGATGGAACTTCCTATGCTCAAGTTTGTACCCATTACCTCTTGTCCTGTTGCCGGGCACCATTGAAAAGAGCCTGGCCCCCTCCTCCTGACACCCACCCTTGAAGTATTTGTAAGCATTAATAAGGTCACCCCTCAGCCGTCTCTTTTCCAGACTAAACAGACCCAATTCCCTCAGTCTTTCCTCGTAAGAGAGGAGTTCCAGTCCCCTCAGCATCTTAGTAGCCCTATGCTGCACCCTCTCCAGCAGTTCCCTGTCCTTCTTGAGCTGGGGAGCCCAGAACTGGACACAGTGCTCCAGGTGTGGCCTCCCCAGGGCAGAGTAGAGGGGGAGGATGACCTCCCTCCACCTGCTGGCCACGCTCTTCTTGATGCCCCCCAGGATGCCATTGGCCTTCTTGGCCACAAGGGCACATTGCTGGCTCATGGTCATCATGGTTTGTTTATTTAGTATATGTAGGAGATTATACTTTTCCTGTATGTGTCTTTGAAGTTATGGTGGTTTGAACAGCTGGCTTGGCAGCTCCCAGCAGACATTGCCAATTCCCTTCCAGCCACGCTGTTAACCGGTATGGAGAGGGTAGTTGCAGTTTACTTTACTTCAGTGGAAATCTGAAACAGTAAATGCCATTCCTGATGACATTTGATAAAGCTAGTTTCATCCACCAGCGGCTCTTTAATGCATTTAAAGATATTGAATGTTCTTAGTTGGCAAACTTTTCACAATTAGAGATTTCAACCTGTTTTCTGTTGTTAAACCTAGGCCTGTTTCTAGCAGAATTAGTCCCCCTGGAACACACACGCCTCGTCATGAGGAGCATATGCAGAATGTGCGCAGATTTCACGAATCCTTGCAGCAAGCAGAAGGGAACGCCCACCGAGCGGCAAAGATGGACTCGTTATCGCTGTCATCGCGAGCTTCTCTCCTGACGGCTCTCAGGTAAAGCCGAGCGATAGCCAACAAGGGGATTCCAAGCCTTAGGTTTGCAAAGCAGAGCTTGAAACTGAAGAATTCTTGCATCCAGTTTTAGAGGAAATGAAAATTAAAATATACAACAGCTGATTAAGAGGTATCAGTGGGATATCGGTGTAATTTACAGCAGGATGAGATGAGATTGGAAAAGCGGGGATTAGGGGGGCAGCCCTGCATTGGGACTGAGGCTCTGGCAATGCTGTGAGTCTCCGAAGGGAAACAGCAACAGCGGTGTTCCCAAATCACAGAATCGTTGAATCGCCCAGGTTGGAAAGGACTTTTCAGATCATCGAGTCCAACCATCGACCTAACTCTGACAAAAACCATCACTAACCCATATCTCCAAGCACTATGTCTACTTGTCTTTTAAATCCCTTCAGGGATGGTGCCTCAACCACTGCCCTGGGCAGCCTCTTCCGATGCTTAACAACCCTTTCAGTGTAAAATTTTTTCCTAATATCCACCCTAAACCTCCCCTGGTGCAACTAGAGGCCGTTTCCTCTTGTCCCATGGCCTGTTCCTTGGGAGAAGAGCCCGACCCCCCCTGGCTACCCCCTCCTTTCAGGCAGTTGCAGAGAGCGAGAAGGTCTCCCCTCAGCCTCCTTCTCTCCAGGCTGAACACCCCCAGCTCCCTCAGCCGCTCCTCACCAGACTTGTGCTCCAGACCCCTCAGCAGCTCCCTTGCCCTTCTCTGGACACCCTCCAGCACCTCAATGGCTTTTTTTGTGATGAGGGGCCCAAACCTGGACACAGCCCTCGAGGTGGGGCCTCACCAGTGCCCAGTACAGGGGGATGGTCACTGCCCCAGTCCTACTCACTTCACTGTTCCTGACACAGGCCAGGATGCTGTTGGCCTTCTTGGCCACCTGGGCACACTGCTGGCTCATATTCAGCTGCTGTCGACCAACACCCCCAGGTCCTTTTCCACCAGGCGGCTCTCCAGCCACTCTGCCCCCAGCCTGTAGCGTTCATGGGGTTGGTGTGACCCAAGTGCAGGACCCGGCACCTGGCCTTGTTGAACCTCACACCGTTGGCCTCGGCCCATCCATCCAGCCTGTCATAGAATGCTTTGCTTTGTCCATCTTTGTCCATCTGTAACCCAACACACGCTATTGGGCCAATAGTCCTCTGAGTTGGTTTTCACAGGCACAAGAACAATCCTGTAAACATCTTCATGGTGCACGGAGCAGGATGTCCTTTCCCAACAGGACGCCTTTCTCCTTACTAGAAGCACTTTTCTCTTGACTGGATTCTAGGTTTAAATCAGAGACAAATTTTAGGAGAATAATATTTATTAGCTGTAGGAATGTAGGACTGAAAGAGACTTTCTGAGTCATTCCATCCCTTTCCCTGCTACCACAAGCAATATGTCATAAAATCCTTAGGTCTTAAGCAGGTAGAAATCCTTAGATTTTTATCAAGCTCAGTCATAAAGGCAATTAATATCCTTGCCTTTATGACTTCTGTTGGAAGGTCATCTCAAATCCAACTTTCTTTGATTTAGTAAGTTTAAAACTAGCTCTCGTTTTTTAACTTCCAGCCTAAGTTTCATTGCTAATTTGGCATTTATTCTCGAGTGTTATCCTCTTGCTTAGACAGAGCGACCTCAACGCTTACCTTCTGTTATACATTTTTCAAAAATAACCTTTAATCTTGTATTTGCGTATTTACCTGCTGTTGATTAGAATGATACAAATAGAACCACTCTGCCATGGGCTTTTTTTTCCCACTTACCAAATTTCTTACCGCTGCTTACAGAAAAAACTTGAGTGAGCTGGATGAGATTCAAAGATACTTCAGTCAGAAGCTGACCAGGTCTTTTCCTGACTTCAGTTACGGTCACACGTCCAAACCAAGTCATGAGGAGCGGGAGACTGATCGTCAGGCCTCGATGAGCGCAGAAGTGGATCCCAATGGGTGCCATCTTTTGGAAAAATCAAGTCAGTTGGTGTCTCAGGTCAGCAGCTTAATCAATGGTAAGTTGTCACTTGCTTTGGAATGTTTTTGTCAGAAGCTGCCTTAAAGTATTTTTGACTTTCTAACGGAATCGGGACCAGTTCCTGGTGTTGGTCATCAGCATGTGTTGGTCCGTTGCTTTAGAGAGACTTTCAAACCCCTGTCAGTAGTGGTAGTGTTGAACTGAAACACTCAGAAGGCTGATTAGGTAGGAGTTAAGGCCTTCTCAAGGTAGCCTAAATTCTACTTACCTTTCAACGTCCCATAAAAAAAAGGGTGGTCTTGTGAAAAAGCAATCCACAGAACGGTACTGAGCTGAGTCGCCAGTTCTTCGCTACTAGGAATTGGCATATCTCTTGTTTTCAGGTGAGATTTATGCCCTACGATGAATAGCTAAAATAAGGCTCTCTTAAAATAGGTAAGACAAAGCTCTTAGTAAGCAGCCTCTTTTCTGTTTATCACATTCAATACATTTCCCCTTTTAGAGGCATGAGCGCAATTAATTTTCCCTGTGATTACTGCTGTTGGACACAGAACGACATCCTTAATAAGGATGGAGCGTGACACAACAGGAAAGGAAACCGTATCTCTTTGTACACCTTGTTTTCAGATGTGCTTTTTCACTCTGCCTGGCATTTCTAACAGCTCCGTTGTACCTGCTCTTCGTCTCAGCACCAGCCTGCTCACTGATCGCAGTTAATGTTAGCTTAACTCTTCGTGCCGCTCTGATCTCATACCAGAGAGGTGCCGTGAGTAGCGAAATGACTAGGAAATCAAATCCATGCCGGTGCTTTTCAAATAATTTATCAGAGTAGAGAACAAGCTGCGGCTCGTAGTGCTGCCAGTTGAAATGTCACCTACAGGGAAGCAGCGCTTCCAAGAGATGGAGCTGAAGGGCACATTTCTATTATGCCAGAATTTGCCATTCTTGTATCGTCACCTTGATCTTCTCATTTTTTTTCTTTCGCTTCTCCAAGGTTTTGCTCTTTTTGTTCCACTTCTCATCTTTATTAATTGTTTTTACGGCTTCTTTACATGCTCTCCTCTACAATCTGTCTCAAACTCGTCCTTCTCCTTTTCCAAATGTCCCCTGCCGTTACCTCACAGCAAGACCTTTTCTTTTGCCCCGGCGTAACAGCAGTTTGCCATTTAACCTAATACCAGTGAGCTAATTTCTCAAAGAATGCAAGAAAAGAACAGGATCTGCTAACTAGGAACCAAAAATAGGTGATTCTTTTTAAAGAATTTGTAAAATCCCCAGAGATTTTCAGGATTGCATAGATTTGATTAGTGTTTAGGCTCCTAATCCAATCACCTTTTTCCAGAGCCTGTGTTAGGAGCACGGGCAGCTCTTTGATTTCAGACTTGATAATTTTACCACCACAACTGAGCCACGGTCCTGAGTTTTACCAATATTTAATTGACGATTGTCTGTCATTTGATTCGAGTTGGTAAATTGAACTGAAAGCTGGAGAGTATCAGTAGCAGCTGTGTCTTCTGCAATAAAAGTGGGGAAGCTATGGGAGGAAACGGTGATTAGATTATCCGTCTTTCCTGTCTAGATTATTCCTTTCTCCTTCCCATGTGGTCTGAACTGTCCAAACTGGTTTTAGCCACTCCCAGCAACAGGTATTTTTGCCATTTCCTTTAGGTGTACTCTGTGTATCAGAGTATTTTCACCGTCCAGTTTTTTTTTCCTTTACATCGATGTAGGTATTTCTAGTTATTTCCCAGTAACTTCATCCTGAGCGTTTCCTTTTCTCCTTAGCATTTCTGTCCTTCTCTTGGCCTTGTCAGTGGTAGAGAGAGCAGAATGTGATCACACCCGCAGAGCGTTTGGGGGCACGTTTAACTCCTAACCCTGCTTGCATATATGATTTTCTGCAAAAAGCCCAAATAAATCAGATAAGAGGTGAATTGTTGCTCTGTGCATTTACTGTTGCTGTTTTCTATTAATCAGACTTGCAGACTATAACTAGAAATAGTAAAGAACCTACTAATGTGCAGCAAGACAACAGCAGAAAGCTGGGTGCTACACATGTAGCCAACCGGGAGGACGAAGAAGCCAGAACTGACGTAAGTCAAGGCCCACTCGAGCTGGACTCAGCCAGCGTTTGCAGTGACACCCAGCAGCCATGCTCTTTTGGGAGATCCGTGTTTGAGAGACACATGTTGCGTGAATTTCTGGACCAAGCCATCCCTGAAGACGAGCGTCCTTTGCCAACAGACTACGTGCAGGAAGGTGAAGGTGCTTTTTCCGTCCAGCCACACAGCGAAGATGAATATGAAGAAGACGTTATAGAACCACGAACTCTTAATGATGTAACAACCATAACGGACAAAACTAGTCCCTGGTCCAGTGTCCTGTCTGAAGTGGAGCAGGGTGTTGATCAGCAGCTCATAGACTTGGGGCCTGAAGATCAGCACTCGGTGGATATAGACTGTTTGCAAAGAGGAAACAGCAGACGGAGCAGCACCTTCTCCAGCATACTACAAGGTGACAACCAAAGCATGCTCACGGCCCTTAGCCCCTGCGTTAGCCTCCACGCAGACGAGGGCAGTCCTTGGGCAGTAGCAGAAGGCTTTCAAAGCTTGAATAGTGGCACAGAAACAACAGAGAAGGGGCTGTTTCACTCTGCTCATTTGTCAGAAGTGCATCAAAGAGCCAACGGCCCTGTAGAAAATGGAAACTGTGATTGGGATAGAGTGTTTAACACTAAACCTGTAGACCAAAATGTAGAGGTTCATGCAGCTTCCAAAGAACTACTGGCATTTCCAGGAGACATTGGTTTGACCAATCCAAAAACCACAGAAAGAAAGGAAGAGGAAAATGGTGAGGTTGTAAATGAAGATCGTCAAGACGAGGAAGAAAGTGGCTCCGATGAGATCTGTGTTAAGAGCGTATTAGCCCAAGCAGGCTCGGAAGGAAACAGCGAAAGCTTTTCTGATGACAGTAGTGAAGACCCACTGGAAGAGTCAGAAAAGTCTGTCAAACCGAAAATTGTTTTGTATCCTTCTTTTTTCTTAAACACGCATTGTATTCAAGGGGTGTGTCCTGTCTCTTGGTTAGAATCTCAGAGGCCTCAGGAAAGCGGAATTCCCTGTGTGGAGCTCTGCCCTGTAAAGTGAGTCTAGAAGTGGTGACCTGGGAAGGTGTTGGAAGACCCTGTTGTGTTGTGTTTCACACAAGGTAGTGATGACTTCCTTACTGTTTGTAACCAATATATTTTGTGATCCCAGAGAGTTACTTCATTTTGGGTAGTTTCAAGGTGTCGTGCGTTTTTTCCCCATGCTTTTTTTTCTCCATGTATGATATCTCTTGTATTTCGTCGGTATTAAAAGAAACGTAGTTTAATTTTGCTTTTAAAATACTTTCCCATGTTTCTTGCAAGATCCCAAATCTCACATTTGGTTTCACTAAGTTGTGTTGGAATTTTTGCAGGCTGAAGTACTCTACTGGCTTTTCCAGCAAGTAGAAAGTTGGAAAGCAAGTTGGTGTCCTATGCTCTGAGAGGCCAGGTGAGAGAACCAAGTGTTCAGAACCATAGAATATTGATTAAAATGAATGAGACTCACCATCTGGGATCCATCAGCAGCTGTTACAGCGAGGTTTATTCCACATCTGCAGCTCCTGTGGAGCTTTGTGCAACTGCCAAAGGTTCTTCCTTAACAGTTCTGCTCAGATCTGGTCCGGTTGTTGTTCCCAACTTCTTCCTTCCACCCCAGCAAATGGAAGCCTCCATGAGACTGCTCAGCATGTCTTCTCATCCTTCCACAGCTCTGAAAGTAAGTGTGGGACATCCTTTCCTTTATTGTCCTAGCTTGGACTCCTAGCTTGGAGTCCGTTCGTTAAAGCAGGAACAAAAGTACTTCTCCCTTTCTTTGCCTGTCCGCACTGAGGTCAGAGGTTATGGCTTCCAAATCAAGTCAAGGAAAATCTTTCCGATACCTCTTCTCTCTGTGAGAATCATTTTCAGCAGTCGTGGCTGCATCATCAGGGATAATTATGCATTTGTGTTAACCAATTTGTCTATATGCAATAATGAATGTTGCTCCACTGGGGGTCAGTGGAGGAGGCAGGTGCTCACTCCACACTTCTTTGCGTTTTAATGTGATGTAAGGGGCCTAATTTCGAGGATGCAAGCTGTAACTTGTCATTACCACTCCAATTTATATCTTTTAGATCAGGATGAAATGAGGGAGTTTGCAGAGAGCCTCTCATAGAATCATGGAATCACAGAATGGTTTGGGTTGGAAGGGACCTTAAAGATCATCCAGTTCCACCCCCCTGCCCTGGGCAGGGACACCTCCCACCAGACCAGGTTGCTCCAAGCCCCGTCCAACCTGGCCTTGAACCCCTCCAGGGATGGGGCAGCCACAGCTTCTCTGGGCAACCTGGGCCAGGGGCTCACCCCCCTCACAGCCAAGAATTTCTGACTCACATCTCAGCTCAGTCTCCCCTCTTGCAGTGTCAGACCCTTCCCCCTCGTCCCACGGCTCCCCTCCCTGATCCAGAGTCCCTCCCCAGCTTTCCTGGAGCCCCTGGAGGGACTGGCAGGGGCTCCAAGGTCTCCCCGGAGCCTTCTCTTCTCCAGGCTGAACCCCCCCAGCTCTCTCAGCCTGTCCTCCCAGCAGAGGGGCTCCAGCCCTCCCAGCATCTCCGGGGCCTCCTCCGGCCCCGCTCCAGCAGCTCCGTGTCTCTCCTGTGCTGAGGCCCCAGCGCTGGAGGCAGCACTGCAGGGGGGTCTCCCCCGAGCGGAGCAGAGGGGCAGAATCGCCCCCTGGCCCTGCTGCCCACGCTGCTGGGGATGCAGCCCAGGCTGCGGGGGGGTTTCTGGGCTGCCAGCGCACGTTGCCGGCTCATGTTGAGCTTCTCGTCCACCAGCACCCCCAAGTCCTTCTCCTCAGGGCTGCTCTCATTCCATTTTCCACCCAGCCTGGATTTGTGTCTGGGATTGCCCTGACCCAGGTGCAGGACCTTGCACTTGGCCTGGTTGAACTTCATGAGGTTTGCATGGACCCACCTCTCCAGCCTGTCCAGGTCCCTGTGGGTGGCATCCTGTCCCTCCAGCCTGTCAGCTGCGCCAGACAGCTTGGTGTCACCTGCAAACTTGCTGAGGGTGCTTTCCTTGAGAGGTATCAAGTAACTGTTCTTCGACGGAGGGAACAGCAGAATAGCTGGAGTGATCGTTCCTCGTACAGGAAAGCTGTTGATTTCTTTTGCCGTTTCATAGGTGGGTTTATGTGCATCAACATTTATTTACTACAAGAGGTTTGGGGCTCAGTTGTTTTGAGGTCTAAATATTCTTCTTTTCCAGCCACAGCTTTGCTATGGATGTTGATGTGGATCTGGGTACTGCGGCAGCTGAGCTGTTTGTTTACCGCTCCCAGAAAAGATAATGCGTTGGTTCCCCTCCTTATGACCTATGAAACAAACACGAGGAACATTTATATAACTGGAAACAGCTTGCTTGATTAAACAAAACAGAAACAGGCAGGATCTGATAGCTCTTAAGTAATGGAAGCTACTTGAAATTAATAAATGTGCTTACAGCTCAGGTAAAATGCCTTAATTTTTGCTATTTTGTGTTGTAAAAATTATTTTTTTCTGATTTAAGTAATAGAACTTTTCCTAAAGTCCTTGAAAATTGTTCCTGATGAAAGTAGAGGCCTCTGTCAGAGGAGTCTTGGGCATAGTATGCTTCAAGGATCCGAAGTTATATCTTGATTATAACACCTACACTGCAGTGTGTCTCAGCACTTGTTAAGCAAACTTTTCATGCCGTGTCTGAATATTTGGGATGAAATCAAAAGCAGAACCTCCTCCTTTGGAATCTCCTTCAAATTCTCTGTGTTTGCCTCTGTCCGTCGCTGATACCGCCTTCCGCTCTGCCCCCTCTTCGGAGTTTCGCTTTCGGTGCAGAGTTAGCTCCGGTTCTCCCTGCGGAAGCACCGCGTCTTTCTGTCCATCTGCAAATCATTAAACCTACGGTTTAATATCAATACCAGCTTTACTTGAATTCCTTCTCTCTGCAGTGCCAAGCTTAGTGGCTGGAAACACACTCCTGAAAGTGCTTAATAATTCGGGAGAATGTTAGCAAGGCACTATTTGGATCTGGCTGACCTTAAACCAGCTTAATTCCAGGATTAGCTACAGCTCGTCCTTCGCTGTAGCACCTCTAGGCTTCTGTTGAGGCAGGACTCGGTGCTGCCTTGTGCACCCAGCATCAGGCAGCCTGTGTGAAGAACAAGAAGTTTTTCGCTTCTGATGGTAAAATACAGTTCAGGAAAACTGCTTCCTCATGGTTCTGGTCTTAATTAGCTTTAAGAACATCACTTTCTAAATCTGGGTTTGTTTGGTTTCTGCACAGTTCAGCAAACACGGAGGGTGAGAGCAAGGCTGAAATGTGAGCTGTTCTCCTCTGAAGATCAGCAGCCCCCTCTGGCTCACATGGCAGCTGGCAAACCTCTCTCCTGGCCTCCCTAATGATCCTGCCACCTCTCCCTGTCTTCTCTGACCCCCTGCTTTCCCTGGCTTCCTACGCAAAATGGTGAAGAAACGGCAAGGAAGCAAAGCGGGCAGCCACGTCCAAGGAGCTGGCAGTATTTTGGGTCAAAAGGGTCATCTCGGCTCATGCTGCGAGGACGTGGGGATCCGAGAAGGTGCTGCAGCAGCTCAGGCCTCAGCCTGGGTGCCGTAGTCACCTTCCAGGGACCTCAGTTTTGCAGAGCCTCATGAAATCTAAATTTTTTTTGACGTTTCTTCTCCATTACATCAGACTCAGGCTTACAGTTCTTGAGGTTCTTCCCAGCTCTCCTCTTTCACACTGGTCACCTGCTGTCCTGCTTGATCCAACGGTCCTCCTTCGACTCCTGCTGCTTTCCAGATTCACAGAATCACAGAATGGCAGGGGTGGGAAGGGACCTCCGGAGACCATCCAGTCCAACCCCCTGCCAGAGCAGGGTCACCCAGAGCAGGTGGCACAGGAACGCCTCCAGGCGGGTTTGGGATGTCTCCAGAGAAGGAGACTCCACCACCTCTCTGGGCAGCCTGGGCCAGGGCACTGCCACCCTCAAAGGAAAGAAGTTCCTCCTCGTGTTTAGGTGGAACTTCCTATGCTCAAGTTTGTGCCCGTTACCCCTTGTCCTGTCCCCGGGCACCACTGAGAAGAGCCTGGCCCCATCCTCCTGACACCCACCCTGGAAGTATTCAGAAGCGTTGATAAGATCCCCCCTCAGTCATCTTTTTTCCAGACTGAAGAGACCCAAGTCCCTCAGCCTTTCTTCCTATGGGAGCTGTTCCAGTCCCCTCAGCATCTTGGTAGCCCTTTGCTGTCCCCTCTCCAGCAGTTCCCTGTCCTTCTGGAACCGGGGAGCCCAGAACTGGACCCAGTGCTCCAGCTGTGGCCTCCCCAGGGCAGAGCAGAGGGGGAGGATGACCTCCCTCCACCTGCTGGCCACGCTCTTCTTGATGCCCCCCAGGATGCCATTGGCCTTCTTGGCCACAAGGGCACATTGCTGGCTCATGGTCATCCTGTTGCCCACCAGGACTCCCAGGTCTCTTTCCACCGAGCTGCTCTCCAGCAGGTCAGCCCCCAACCTGTCCTGGTGGGGGGGGGTTATTCCTGAACTCCTGTTCAGGAGCAGCTTTGTCCTTTTCTCCTCTCAGCCCTTTTCCAGGCAGTTCCTGATACAACCTCGGGAAAATTCTCCAAGTCGGTGGCTAAACTTAACAGCATCCAACACTGTATCGCGTTTATTGTAAAGCTACAACAGGTTTTAGATGAGTCAGAGCCATTGTGTAGGTGGCCCAGATTATTGTCCAACTCTTATTTCTGACTGTTGCCTCTGCCTCCTTTCTCCTTCTTTGCCTTTACTGTATTCATATGTTCCTTTATATATATATATATATATATATATATATATACTGTTGCTGATTTTTCAGGGCAAAAATTTAGTGTTCGGGGCAATCGTATGCTAGAGTAAAAACACTTAAACGTGGTTCCGGTGAGATGCTGGCCGGGAAGCCCATATTAAGGCTCGCTGCCTTTCAGAGATGGCCCCGTCTACTGGTAATGAAGGTGAGTTTAGGGGGGCAGGAGGAAGTGTTTTAAAAATTAGAGAGTTAATAAGCTTTTTCATTAAAATATATTGAGTTTTTTTTCTCTCCTCACCTCTATGAATATTCCAAAAAGGATAAGAAACTTAGATGGAAACCAATTTTACTCAGAATAAATTAGTATTTATATATACATAGATTTACCTTCAGCGTAAATTAGAAGGAACGCTTTTATAAGACAGGCTTAGGTTCAGAATAGCAGGCTTTCACCTGTTCTAAAAACGCAGGTGGCTGGCAGCGCTCCAGACATCCTTTCTGGGTTGGGGTGTCTCTTCTTGATCTGCTCCCATTCCGGTCGCAGCCACTGAAGCTCTTCTGTTTCCTTACCCAGAGCACAGAGCTAAGGCTTCTGCCCGCTCCGTTTGTCCCCCAGACCCGCTGAACAGAAACGCTGACCTCCTCTTTCGTTTTCGCGATCAGAAAAAGAGGAAAAGGTGGCTGCATTCTCCATCGCCATTCGGAGTCGCTGCCGGAGGTCCGTGACTTGATAGAAACCTTTTCCTATCCCGAAAGCGGAAGTAGGTGCGAGGTCACTCTGGGGGTAGGTTGTAGCCTATTAACACAGATCCGTTTTCACTCCTTCGTCGCTGTGCTCGAACAAAACGCCATCAAACTTGCGGCACCCGCGGGGCTGAAACGTCCGCCTCCGTTACCACAATTCTTTGACCTTGAAATAAGTCATCGCCCGCCAAGACCTATAAAATGCTACGAAGTCTGTTTGCTTTTCTCCCGTCCCTGGCACGCGGCAATTAGATAATCCTCGGCTGGTTTAAGTGTCCTGCCGTATCCCTGCCATTTCTATAAAAAGCCAAGCGAAGCCTGATCTCCCGTCCTCTTTCCTCTTGCATCTTCCTGATTAAACGTGTGCGCTTGGTGGCTGAGCGTCAAGATACTCGGAGTCTGTGACTGCGTTGGCTTAGGGACAGGGAAGGAGAAAGCCAGGACAAGCGCTGCTTGTGCTCAGCTCGTCGTTTGAGCTGGCAGAGCCTGTTTCGGAGGCAAGGAATGGTGTAAACACGACATTTCAGATGCACGCGCTGGAAACTATGCAGGAGGTTAAAACTCTTGACTGTTGGAAACTGCCCGTTTGGCGTGTCAAAGGAGCATCTTAAAAATGCTAGAGGCATTTAAATCGCTAGGGGCAATTAAAAATTGAGGCTAGAATGTCTTGCGAAATGTTACATGTGCAAGGAATTTGTGTATTTCAAAGAAAAATAGCTTTATACAGAGGTAAGCGTGGAAGCGTAGCTCTTTCCTGTAGCCGTATCCCACAACTGTCGGCGAAGCTAAACCTGCAAATGTAATTTCATGAGGCGTCTGATCCTCTGCGCGAGCTGGGAGTGCTCATTGTGCTTTTAAACTTCTTTCATTTCAATTCACACCTGTGCTAAACCTTTCCTACAGCTGGAAGTTCAGTTTCAGGAAGGTCCTTGGGATCGATACGTGCGTCTTAACACCTCTGCCGTGCTGCAAATGGACAGGGCGGCATGAAAATCGGCGGAGGAGTATTTTAGCCATTTCTACCTAAAAGAGCATGCGAGTGGTATGTTTTCCAAGCACACCTCGTTTACTGACAGCGTACAAACTGCTGCCCATCGCCTCGGTGTCATCTAATAGCAGCAAACACCTGCTCTCCTGTCCTGTTTTCACTTTTAGAGTGCTCTTTCCGAGTGTGTTATTGCACTGATGGCAAAATTGTGAGTGAGGGGCAGCGTTTTCCGCAGCAGCCTCTGGCCGGCCAGAGCATAGCGGGAACAACTCCAGGGCAGTGGTGGAGTCGCCATCCCTGGAGGGATTTCAAAGCCGGGCAGACGTGGTGCTGAGGGATGTGGGGTAGCAGTGGGTTTGTCAGTGTTGGGTTGATGGTTGGACTCGATGGTCTGAAAGGTCCCTTCCAACCTGGACCATTCTGTGAACTCAGTTTGTGACGTTCCCCTGGCGTCACCTGAGGCAGCAGAAGTACTGTGGCACCTCTGGATTGTGAGCTCGAAGAACAAAGGAGAAAAATCTCATTTAATTGCTCCTTTAGAATCAAATTTGAAATTTGTTATAACCAGGGTAAGGTTATTTCACAGCTGGTTTGGGTCACTGGCTTAGTGCAATCCCAAAAAAAGTCCTTTCATTTCTGCAAAAATGCTCAGCTGAGCTGCTGCCTCTGCTGGATCTGGGATTCTCGAGGCAATTTTGTTCCCTTTTCCTGTATCTTAGCCCAGACGCTCTGTTACCTTCCCTTTTGAGTTGCAGGACTTCCAGCTGCTCCCCCTGAAATTCATTAGAAATGTCCCGTTGGGTCAGTGAAAGCCGTCTGCGAGTATTCCTTACATTCCAAACGGGAGTTGCTGTCTCCGTTCCTCGCTGTGCGGGAAGACGCGCGTAGCACAAGTACGCGTGAGAGGGGAACTGGGAGAAGTGGGAAGTGCAGTTTCACGACCCTTCGAAATGAGGTTAAGTGGATAATTTGGGGAATTCGATAGAGTCATTGCCACGGTGTAAATCTGCGTCTGTTTTATTATTTCGGTTAGTTCCCGCAAGCTGTTCACATGGACGTAGTTGTGCAGAGAATCTTTTATAGGTACGTCAATGGTGGAGCCTCCTCCGGGGTAGAACAGGGCGCTCGTCGGGGGACAAACAGTTTCATCGCAGCTGGAAGGAATCGCAGAATGACGGAATGGTTTGGGTGGGAAGGGACATTTAAAGGCCATCTAGTCCAACCCCCTGCCATGGGCAGGGACATCTTCAACTAGACCAGGTTGCTCCAAGCCCCGTCCAACCTGGCCTGGAATGTTTCCAGGGATGGGGCATCTCCCACCTCTCTGGGCAACCTGGGCCAGGGGCTCACCACCCTCAGCATAAAAAAATTCTTCCTTACACGTAGTCTGAATCTCCCCCCTTTTAGTTTAAAGCCATCACCCCTTGCCCTGTCGCTACAGGCCCCACTAAAAAGTCTGTCCCCAGCTTTCCTGTAGTCCCTTTACGTCCTGAAGTACAGCGCCAGGGCAGAAAAGCGGCACGGGTTTGTCTGGCTGCAATTTGGCCGGTGTATTGGATTTAAGAGCCAGAATTTCCTTGGGTTTTTTTGGTTTTGTTACAGTTACAGACCTTCCTGGCCTGGGGGATAGGGCTGTCCATGCCGATTCTTTCCAAATACATAAAACGGGTGTTCAGAAGCGAACGCTGCTCGATGACCTAAAACCAGAAGCCTTTTGCCAATCCTCTGAGCTTTCACTTTGAACGCTTTTCTCTAAGAACTGCTTTTGAATGCTGTGGAGAGATCAGGGGCCAGCACGGAGCCAGTGTCAGCCGCTTACTTTCCATCTCCCAGGGCAGGGGGTTGGAACTAGATGATCTTTAAGGTCCCTTCCAACCCCAACCATTCTATGATCTACAGCCAATATTAATGTTTCAGCTGTTTCACGGACAGTTGGCACAGAAACCAGCGTGGGAAGAATAAGCTACTGACCCCGTCTTCTCTGGACAACCTTGAGCAGAACACGCCGTCAACAGGCGGTGGTTTGGCCAACGAGTATCTCTCTCCGCCGGTTTTTAAGTTTCGAATCTTGCCAGGTCTGCACTTAATCTCTCTCAGCTTCTTTCTTGTTAGAAAATCCATCCTAGAGCGGTGTTAAGAAGAAAGAAAAACAAAGCAAGAATTCTCATAAATGTGAACGTATGATAAAAATGGGCAGTGCTTCAAAATACTGTAAGCCAAAGCCATTTTCCTGGATAGTTTGAACTCTTTTACAGAAATCTTTTCAGATAATTTACACCATTAGCCGTATGAAACTGGGAGATTTAGGCTCTAGGAATTTATAGTTGGCTTGTCATAAACCTTTCCTGCACTGCTGGATGGGAAACCACGTGAGCTCTTCTCACCCTTGGCATCTTTTTTATTAACCAGCCAGACGGCGACCAAAACCGTCCTCTTTGTGAGCGTTGACCCGTCTGTCTCCCGAATCTGGCCCTGCAGGAGCCGGCTGCGGCCGCGTGTCTGAAAATCATCCTTTAGGAAATCTTGGCCTGTGGTTACGGCCTCTGTCGGTCTTGTCTGTATGCAGAAATTGTGGCTGATGTTAAATTAGCTTGCAGTTAGCTTCTTGTGCTTTGCCCTGGCTCTAGCAGACGCCGGTACACCCGGGATGGGTAGATCAGGGGGTGGTTTTTCTCTACAGGCTGTTTTCCCATCAGGGTCTTCGCCAGCGATGCCGTAGCAGGGCTCAATGTGCTCGTCCTCTCGGCCTGTAAAGCTCAGGTAACCAAACACAAGAAATCTCCAAACCCACTTATTCCTAAAAAAGCCGTTTCCCTCCCCAGACGACGCACGTCAAAGCGGGGAGCGCACAGGAACACGATCCCGACGCCGTTTCTCTGATGACCTTAGGAGACCTTTCCACCGCGGCTGTGCCTGGTGAGGGCCGGCCCGGCCGGGACGGAGGAGGAGCCCAGGGATGTAGGCGAAAGGTCGGACCGACAGATCAGCTTTCCACATCAAACCCCGATCTCCGGGAGACCTCCCTGGCCCCGTGTCCTAAAACAGCACCGCTCGCCTCCGCCTCTAAAAGCAGCCGAAGCCGGGTCTCTCCTCTCTCGGTGCTTCACCGGCACGACCTGGCTCTAAATGAACTGGGGAGAAACGCCAGTTTCTTTGCACGCTGAAAATATCCATCTTTAGCGCTACTGGGAGGTCTGGGAGAAAACCTGGCTGCTGGTGGGGCCGGCGGTGGCGGGGGGAAGTGAGGAGGGTGTTAAAATGCGGAAAAAGGTGGTTTTCATCTCGTGGGCTGCTGTGGGGGGGGTTCCTGCGGGGGGGGACTGGGATGGGCCGGTCTAATTTCTCAGCAGGCTTGGATTTAATCAAAGAATCATAGAACGTGTTGGGTCGGAAGGGACCTCTAAAGGCCATCTAGTCCAACCCCCCTGCAG
>VYZM01016721.1:114060-135181 GCA_013398915.1 Dromas ardeola
GTTGTGGAGAGTGATGAGGTCTCCCCTCGGCCTCCTCTTCCTCAAACTAACCAGTCCCAGCTCCCTCAATCGCTCTTCATCAGATTGATTCTCCAGGCCCTTCGCCAGCTCCGTCGCCCTCCTCTGCACTCGCTCCAGCCCCTCGATATCTCTCTCGTGTTGGGGTGCCCAAAACTGGACACAACGCTCAAGGTGTGGCCTCACCAGTGCTGAGGACGGGGGGACAGTCACCTCCCTACTCCTGCTGGTCACACTATTGCTAATACAAGCCAGGATGCCATTGGCTTTCTTGGCCACCTGGGCACACTGCTGGCTCATACTCAGCCACTCGTCAATGAGAACCCCCAGGTCCTTTTCCGCCAGGCAGCTCTCCAGCCACACTTCTCTCCTCGCCCCAGGACTGGCGTGAGCCCGAGACATCACCCACTGCCACCACCGCTTTCCATGGACTGGGAGAACTGGGAAGCAGCCCCACGAAACACCTGTGACGCGCAGGACACCGTCAGGGAAGCCTGAAGCCCCCGAGGTACCGCAGTGCTCCCAAAAATGTGGGTGAAAGCAGGCAGAGCTGTAGCGATGTCTGGGGTGCCCCCTTTTTCCCCACCGCCAGCCCCAGCTGCAGGGAACGGACACCCCCCAGGGGTCCCAGCCTCTGGGGAGCGGGATGAGGCTGAGCTGGGATGGGGAAGGAGCGGAGCCCCACGCAGTCGGTCTGGAAGCCCCAGTGGGGAGATGAAGAGGGTAAGGAGGCCGAAGCAAGGATCCTGCTCCCTCCATGCCCTCGGCTTGGTTTCACCCCTCTCTGATGCCACGGGGGGGAAGATGAAACAAGGACTGTCTCCCATTCCGTTCCTTAAAAGGCTGGGGGGTGTAATGGGAGAAAAAAATGGGATGTGTGGAGGCTGTGTGGATGTGAAGCAGTGGTGACGCTCACAGCAGCCAAGCGAGCTGTGCACGGACCCCCCCCAAAACGTTGACCGCTGCCTGGGGCAGAGCCCCAGCTCTCCTGGATGGGACAAAGCCCCTCGCTTTTTGTCCCCTGCTGCACCCAACCCCTTCTCGCTCCTCTCTGCCCGTTGCCCCCACCACGGTTGGGTTCAAGCCTCACGAGACGCCCCCGACGGCCACGGTGAAGTTCGTTGGGGCTGGGATGGCTGCCTGATCTCATCACCTTCCCCTTGGACATGGCCAAAGTGCGGCTGCAGATGAGCCAGGCTCCCCTGCCCTCTTTCCCCCAAATCCCACAGCCCCAGGAGGGGTCTGTGGTCACGTAAATCCTCTCCACCCCATTTCCCCCCCACAGGAGGAGGCGAAGCTCACGGGTAAGACGCAGTACAAGGGGGTCTTCGGCACCATCACCATCACGGTGAGGACGGAGGGACTCCGCAGCCTCTACAGGGGGCTGGTGGCCGGGCTGCGGCGGCAGATGAGCTTCACCTCCATCCGCCTCGGGCTGTACGACTGGGAGGAGCAGCTCCACACCAAAGGCTCAGAACATAAGTCGCTGGACGGGGGAGTCCCGCTGGGCAGCCCCTCCACGGGCACCAAAATTGCGCAGGATCGGGGTTTAGTCCTGATAGAGTTGCAACCGGGTGATGGACGCACTTCAGTGGGGGATGGGTGATTTATATTTTTAAATATTCTTCTTTCCGCCCCCCCCGCTGCCCCCAGCCTGTACCCTCTCCAGACGCTGGGCTGCTGGCGGGCTGCACCAGGGAGGCCATGGTGGTGGCCTCCCCCCAGCCCACAGACGTGGTGAAGGTGCGTTTCCAAGCTGTCAGGGACGGGGACCAGCACCACCAGGTCCTGTAGGCATCTACAAGACCGTCGTCAAGCAAGAGGGTGTCCACGTGCTGTGGAAAGGTGGGTGCAAGCCCCCAAGGACCCCACTGGGATGGCTGCTCTGGCACCGCAGCCCTGACCGCTCTGGTCCACACAGGACCGTCCCCCAACGTCACTCGCAGCTCCACGGTGAACTGCGCAGAGTGACCTGCCGTCTCACCAAGGATGCACTGCTCAAATCCCACCTCACGCAAGGTGAGGGCCCCAGCTCTGCTGTGGAGGCAGGGACAGGGCTGCGGCTGATTTCCACCCCCAGCATCCACCCCACGTGGAGAGGGAGACCCTGGATTGCGTCCCTAAAATAATACGGGCTCACAAATCCCACCACGGCTCTTGCTGGGCAGAAAATGTCCCCTGCCACTTCGCTTCTGCCTTCGGGACCGCTTTCTGGGCCACGCTCGTCTCCCCCGTGGACGTGGTGAAGACAAGGTACATGAATGTTGCTCCAGGGCAGTACAGGAGCGTCGGGAGCTGTGCCCTCACCCTGCTGAGAAACGAAGGGCCCGAGGCTTTCTACAAGGGGTGAGTAGGGGTTTGCCACCCTTTTCCATCCTCTTCCAAAACGTAGCCACTTCTGCGGTGGAGGCACCATCACTCTGGGACAGGATGGGCTGACCTTGGCTGCTGCGGGAGGTTCGTGCCCTCGTTCCTGCAACTCGGCTCCTGGAACGTCGTGATGTTCGTCACCTACGAGCAGATGAAATGGGGCCTGAGGGCCACACATGGCTGGTAGGATGTCCCCTCCTGAGCCCGATGCTGCCATCGCCACCTTCCCGGCGGTGCCGTGCTCGCAGACACTGAAGGGGATCACATCTGCCAAGCGCCCGCCAAGGAGAAAGCTGTAGTGAGCGCAGCAAGAATTTGAGCAAATCCTGTGGCCTTTTTTTCCCTGGTTTTGGTTTCACTCATCACCCTGTGCACAGTCACCCCCAAACCATCGCTGTTGCCATGCACAAGAGTACTCCAACCCCCTCAAAATCCTCCACCACCCTCTGCATTGCTGTGGTGCTGCTGCCATGGGGTGGCAGCTATGGAGAAGAGTCTGGAAAGCAACGTGGATCCGAGTCCCAGGGGAAACAGCCTGAAGGGTGCTGTGGTTTAGGGTGCTCAGTGCTGGGAAGAATCTCTACCCGGCCACAGGGCTGGCTCCAGAGCTTTATTGGTGGGAGAAAAGCGGGAAGGTCGTTGTCCCCTAGGACAGGAGAGCACTCTTCAAGAGCAGTTTCTTGTCACGCGTGAGCTTCTTGGGAAAGCAGATGTTGAAATATATGTGGAGGTCACCCTTGCGCCGGGGGTCCTGGAGCAGCGGCATCCCCTCCCCTGGCACCACTTTGCAGTATTTGGGGCTGCAAAGCAAAGGAAGGGGCTGAGGAGCCGCAGGATGATCCCGACATGGGGCCACCGCACCGAGCCCTGACGTGCAGAGCCCCACGCACGCTTCGGAGCAGGTTTCTTAGGACGGGTTTGCTCCTCCAGCTTCAACCGGTGGCCTGCCCTCCTCTTCCAGCCTTGTGGCCCCAGGTTCCTTGCCCTGCAGGCTGTACCATCCAGCCCTCATCTCACCGGCGTCTTCCACCCACGCCAAGCCCCCTCCCTACTTCTACCACCAGCAACATGGCCCCCAACCAGGCAAGTAGCTCACAGTGGGCAGCATCCTCCTCCTCCCGGATGGAATCCCCAGCCCCGAACCTGCTGGAAAAGCTTTTGCAGCACCCCGGTAATTCAGGCAATGGGGAAGTGCTTGGGAAGAGCTGAGCTCTTGCCAAGGAGGAACAAGCCAACGCTGAAGTTCCTCCCAAACACCCGTTCACCTCCTGGGCCACCAAGCTCTGCAGAAAGGCCCCATCCGACCACTTGAGCCCACCAGTCATTTGCCCCACGGCACTTACTCCACGATGTCGTTGATAGGGATGTTCAGCAGCCTCCCGTCCAGTGTCCTCACCTCCACCATGCAGCCGACCAGCGCCTGCAAGGCACAGAGAGCGGCACCCAGAGCTGCATTTGCAGCCCCCGAGAGCAAAAGTAAGCTGGGGCTGGCTCCGTCCCCTCGTTTGGCTCTTTACCTTTCCCAGGGGAATGGTGGCAACGTAAGTGAGGTTGTCATTGTCTCTCTTAAACCTTGGGTGGAGTTTCTCTTGGACAACGAAGGTGATGTCAGCTGGAATGACATTTGGGCCCTAAAATCAAGGAAAACAATAAAGATACCTGGAATGGTTTGGTGTGACACAAACCATTTTATACAAGGAAAGGTGACACAAATGCCGGCCCCTTTGTTGCTGCTTTCAGCTGGCTACGGAAAAGGGAAAGGTATTTTCCTTCCTTTAAGGGAGAAAAAAAAAAAAAAAAAAAAGTCTTTGATAAGACTCATGCTAAGCCAAGGGAAATCAGACTGGGCTTCACAAAGGTGACGCCAGGCAGAAACATCACTCTTTTCAATTAGTTTTTATCTGTCCTGAGGAAAATCCAGGCAGAAAAGGCCCCTTTGAGTGTTTCTGAGCACAGTAACACTGAATTAGCCATTAGCCGCACCACCAACTGCCCACAGCCCGCAGAAATGGGAAACCTGCAAAGAGCATACAGTCGATTCCAAGGAAATCTGGCCCAGAACGTCCCACCACCACCATTACCTGGTCTCCTTCCTTCTCAAAGGTGATCCTGGTGCCCTGCTTCCACCCCGGCTGCACGTCGATCGTGAGGATCTTATCTCTGATGGTGCTCGTTTGACCATCTTCATTCATCACCTAAGGGGTGGATGAAGGAAATAGAAGAGCTGGGTCCTGTCTGGAGAGGTGGGTCTGAGACCAGGTGGGAGCTCAGCTCTGCTCTGTCATCAGTCCAGCCAGCACCGGGTGCTGATTCCATTCGTGGAAGCGCTGAGCACCCAGCTGGATCAAGACCCTGCGGCACCAGACAGAGTCCCACACACGGGGCAGGCACCCCTGGGCAGCTACCCAGTCTGTTATAGAATTGAAGAATGGTTGGGGTGGGAAGGGACCTTTAAAGGCCATCTAGTCCAACCCCCTGCCATGGGCAGGGACATCTTCCACTAGACCAGGTTGCTCAGAGCCCCGTCCAACCTGGCCTGGAATGTTTCCAGGGATGGGGCATCTCCCACCTCTCTGGGCAACCTGGGCCAGGGGCTCACCCCCCTCACAGCCAAGAATTTCTTTCTCAGATCTCATCTCAATCTCCCCTCTTTCAGTTTAAAGCCACCACCCCTCGTCCCACGGCTCCCCTCCCTGATCCAGAGTCCCTCCCCAGCTTTCCTGGAGCCCCTTGAGGGACTGGCAGGGGCTCCAAGGTCTCCCCGGAGCCTTCTCTTCTCCAGGCTGAACCCCCCCAGCTCTCTCAGCCTGTCCTCCCAGCAGAGGGGCTCCAGCCCTCCCAGCATCTCCGGGGCCTCCTCCGGCCCCGCTCCAACAGCTCCGTGTCTCTCCTGTGCTGAGGCCCCAGCGCTGGAGGCAGCACTGCAGGGGGGTCTCCCCCGAGCGGAGCAGAGGGGCAGAACCCCCCCTGGCCCTGCTGCCCACGCTGCTGGGGATGCAGCCCAGGCTGCAGGGGGGTTTCTGGGCTGCTGGCGCACACTGCTGGCTCATCCAGCTCTCCATCCAGTACCCCTAAGTCCTTCACAGGGACATCCCCTGAGGGACACCACCAAGAGATGATCTGTGACACCAAGGCACCCAAAGAGAGGGGGTTATAACCGCTCTGCTCATCCAGCTGCATGCAGGCCATCAGAGAGGAAAGAAAGGACAGCTGGCGCCACACAGCAGAGTGGCTGCGGGAACAAATGGAGACAGATCAAGTAGGAGAAACTCAGGGCCGGAACCAGAAGATCGGGACAGTGAAGGTGTCGGGGGGAAATACAGGTCACTGAGAGCAGAAAGGAGAGACAGCCTCGTGTGAAAATGAAACCAGGGGGAGCCCAGGAAATGCTGTGCTCCTCCTCCATTCCTCTCTGAAATCAGTCCTTCCTTCCAATGACATTTCACATCATCTCTTGTGTTGCATTCATAGAACCATAAAATGGTTTGGGTTGGAAGGGACCTTAAAGGCCACCCAGTGCCACCCCCTGCCCTGGGCAGGGACACCTCCCACCAGCCCAGGTTGCTCCAAGCCCCGTCCAACCTGGCCTTGAACCCCTCCAGGGATGGGGCAGCCAAAGCTTCTCTGGGCAACCTGGGCCAGGGGCTCACCCCCCTCACAGCCAAGAATTGCTTCCTCAGATCTAATCTAAACCTCTCCTCTTCTAATTTGAAGCCATTACCTCTCATCCTTGTACACGCCCTTGTAAAAAGTCCCTCTCCAGCTTTCTTGTAGGCCCCCTTCAGATACTGGAAGGCTGTCCCCTTCCCGGAGATCCCCCCGGAGCCTTCTCTTCTCCAGGCTGAAGCATTCCCTTTCCCAAGGCCAGAGAGGAGGGTGCTGGTTTGGATCCTGCCAGCATTTGCGCTGGGTTTGGTTCAGATCCCTCCCCGCAGCACAAACACGGTGCCGTGTGCTGCTGAGCCCCCTGAGCGGCACCAGCCCTAAAGTCTCAGGCTCTGCTGCCGAAATGTCCTACACCAAGAGGAGAGTCCAGCCCAAAATTCTCCCTTTCACCCCACTGCCCCTACCCTGCGGGAGATCTTAATCTTCTTGGTGCAGCCGTAGAAGAGGTCTTCAAGAGAAAGGTAGAGATCCCGCACAATCGGGGGGTCTTGCTTCATCGCTCCTCGTCCTCGCAGCCCTCCGAAGGGCAGGATCAACTCCGAGCCATCCTCGGCAAAGAACTCTGCGTGAGAGAGCAGAGAGGGGGTCCCCTCACTCGGATCCGAGGTCCTGGGGGGGTCCCCTGGGGTCTGCTTATCATAGAAGCTGAGCACCCCAAACATGCCACCCAAAAACCTCCCATCTGCTTCTGCCTGGGACCACCTTCCTCCTCCAGCTGAAACGTTTTTGTTTTTTTTTTTCCGGAAGTGTATTTATCTTGCTTACATGTTTACGGCAGCCTCGCCAACCTGACCCCTCTTTTTGATGCAAATCCTCCAAGAAAAGGGTCACAACAATAGGGGGGGAGAGCTGACAGCTTGAACACGCAACCCCCAGGCCTCTTGCCCACCTGAGACTAGGGCAAGTCAGGATCCAACCTCCAAGCACTGGGGACCAGCAGCACCAGAGGGACCTGGGAGTAGCTGGGCAGGGAAACATCCCCGTAAAGCTTTAAGCTCAGAACTGGCAGTGGCCACAGCATCACAGTAGCCACAGATGAGACCCGGGGCCACCCCCAGAGCTCCCCCATCTACCTGCAAAGGGGTTGTCTCCACCAAAGAACTCCCTGAAGACTTTGTCAGGGTTGTTGTGAAACACATAGCCGACGGTCCAGGGGTTCTCGCCACCGAATTCCAAGGGAATGCCGCCTTTGAGCCCCTCTTCTCCAAACTTGTCGTAGATGCCTTTCTTCATGGCTTAGGGAACAAGGAGGAGTTGGGAATGGCTCTCCCATGCTGGGGGAGAGCCTGAAATTTGCTTGGGCAGAGGCTGGAGAGGAGGGTTCCCTGGCCCCTTGAGAACAAATTGGGATGGAAGCAGGAATACGTGCCAGCAATTGGTCTGGCTGTGGGTCACAGAGCTGATGCCACCTCCCTGGGTGTGCCAGTGGGTTCAGACCTCAGCACGCCCCCAGCCAGAGCGGAGGCACTTCAGCCCGTGCCCAGCCCCTCCTGCCCCTAAAATTCGTGGAAGAGAACTGTCTCCCCGCTTACGGTCGCTGAGCACATCGTAGGCCTCCGCCAGCTGCCGGAACCTCTTTGGTGCCCAGGGCTCCTTGCATTTTAAAGGATGGTTCTTCAAGGCCAGTTTCCGATAGCTACGAAGGGAAAGGAAAGGAGGGCCCAGCCTCGCAGCCAGCCCCGGGGTGCCAGGACAACCCCAATCCCAGGCTGCTCCCTCACGGCTTCTCCCGGCCCCTTTTTCCCCCCAAGGCCCTGCTGTGGGGAGCAGGGGGAGGCAAAGGGCAGCCATGGACAGGGCCTCCCCCACTTCCAACACCACCTCCCGCCCCCTCAGGCCGCTCCCCCACCCCGGGGCTCCCCCGGCAAGGCCGAGGCCCCCCCTCACGCCTTCTTGATGTCGGCGTCCGTGGCGCCGCGGCACAGCTCCAACACGGCGTAGTAATCCTGCCCCATGGCGGCCGGCTCCCCCGTTGCTATGGTCACCGCGTCCGAGGGCCACTTCCGGTCTCTGCCGCGCAAAGCACCACGGGAGTTGTAGTTCTTCCGGCCCACTTCCGGACTCCGGCCACGCCCTCACCCCAAACCACTACTTTTTTTGTTGTTTTGTATTTTTTTTTTTTTTTAAAAATACGTTTTCTTGGAAAATTTCCTTCCCCCACAGGTGTTATCAAAGCGGTTGCTTTATTTCAGTCCACGCTGCAATACAGTCCCCTTCATCGCCCCCCACCCCTAATTTATTTTTATTATTTCCCCCCCCACACCCCGCTAGAAACAGCGGGTTTTCCACAGTGAAAACAAAATAAATTGTTGCAACACAAAATCCTCTGCAACGCCTCGGAGCCACTCGCCAAATTACAAATGATCAAAGCTGTGTCGTAGTAAGAAATATTACCTGTCACCAAACACCTCTGTATAGAGCTTGGCCATCACAACAGCCTCAGAAATTCTATATACACATCTCAAACACCCTGTACAGGAAAATAAGCTTGGAAGAGCTATTTTGACGCATTTCTCTGCTATTTGGCCAATCCAAACACTTAAAGGTCGGCAAGTTGGTATCTCCTCACTATCCCGTCCCTGCAGCACGTGTAAATTTGCTTCTCCCACGAAGCGACCTGAAAAAGAGAGCAGGGGCGGGGGGGGGAAATAATCAGTATTTAAGCACAGTAACAACCCCAAGTGGCAGTTAAAAGCAAAATTCTCGGAGATCAGCTTTCCTTTTAGACTTTCACAGAGGGAAGAGGAGGTGAGCGACCCCTGAAACAGCATTCGCAGGTTTTAAAGGACTGTTCAAGGTTTCGCCAGGAGCAGGTTAAGGGCTCACATAAGGGTTCTTCTGCCAGATCCAACAGGGGAAATAACTTTTCTCAGAATTTTCTCGTGTTTTGGTCACGCCAATGAGTTGTACAGCTCAAACCTCAGCCTTCGTGCCAGGTTGAGTGTTATCCTAGAACGTGTGTGTTCACTAGGAGAGGGGAACCGGACCGCAGAGCTGGAACGGGTCAAAACCAAGAGCCAATTTCCACCAGCGCTACCAGGCTGGGAGCTCAGCGAAGCCAGGGCATCCTCCCCGACCTGTGCAAGCGCAGCACAGTGTCTGGAAACACAACAGCAAGACCCACTTGCTGGTCTCGAGTCAGCAGGGGACAAGAGAAGACAGGCAGCCGGCTGCTGCTTTTACCCCGATGATCTTCTGAGCACAATTAATTCACAATTTTTTTTTACAGAAACACAGCTCTACCAGAGCTGCTCCAACAACCAAGCTACTCCACTGCTTCTGTTTTGCTCCTGCATGACAGAGATAACACCAGCGTATACCACAGAGGATTTGTTTATGCGAAATATTAAGATCATTCGGGTAGAAGAAAAAAAAAAAAGCTTAAAAGTCAACTGTGTGAAGGAACCTGTTGTGCAGGCTGACAAATCCCACGATAAACGCAGCTGCCTGCTACCTGCTATCACCTTTCCCTACACCCTTTATCTTCTGAGATACACCGTATTCCTTACCTTGTACACAGGGTCACAGTCAGCTTCTGTGAGGTCGAGGACATAATCAAGGTCTTGCTGAACGATAAAGCAGGTTCCATCACCTACACGAGCAGAAGAGATACCAAGTAAGGAAGGAACATCGGATGATTAGTGAAATAAGCCATGCTCTTAATTACAAACACCACTAACAGGCCCATCAGAAACACCTGTTCACGGGGTACGGGGCCCCCAGGAAGAGGGAAAAGTGCAGTGAGGATGTCAGAGAGAGGGGAAAAGGCTCTAATCATTGAGAGGCAACTTAGAGGCCCTATTTTGGAGGAACGCAGGAAGAAAAAAAAAAAAAAAAGGCAAAAAGCAACCACATAATACAGCTCCTACTACACCCATTTGCCATGGACACTCTGCCCAGCCAGCCGGTGATTATATGTAAGAGGGCAATACCCAAAGAGCACAAAACTCCTCGATTCGATTATACAATTTCTACTGGCACAACACAGCACTGGAGTTACCTTGGCTGGCAATAAATCCATCTCGGTACGGAAGCAGCGAAAGCACTGGTGCTCCTGATCTATGGATGACCTGGATCGGAGAACTAGAAAAAGGAGCAGAAAGAAGGGATGAGTATTACGGTCTGCAGCGAAGAGCCCATTCCAATGTGCAAACACTGAAAGAAGAATGTGAGATCATGGTCGAAAGACACACGAGGAGAACATACAGGGCATGGCGACTTTATCAGTGGTTAGCAAAGACTGCCTGTCCTCTAGAAGCAGACAGAACCCAGCACTAGTTTTCCTGCAGATGTTACCAAAGGATGGAAATGGAAGTAGCTAGCAGGTGAACATCAGCACGTCTCCACGGATTATAGACAGGGATTATCCTTGGCAAGGCACAGACAAAAGCTTGGAGCTCATCCAACACGAAAAGACTCTTCAGACTTTGGTGTCAGCCCCTCCAGCCCCCACCCAAAAGCACCATCTGGATGCCTCCCTGCTCAGAGCTCCTCTTTGACACTAATAAAAACCAACTTAGAGCAGCTCTTGCCCTCAGTGACAGCTCAGTTCCAGTCCTGTGCTGGAATGAGGATCAGGGTAAATGCCAGGATCCTACAAAGACGCTTAAGTCTCACCAGGGAAGGAGAGGAAATGGCTGTGCTTTTGGTGGCAGGATTTTTTTCTGTTAAATCTGTCTACATATATAAGTACATAGATATGATCACACAGATATTCATATATAACATAATATGCACAGTATAAGAACATAATTTTTTATATATATACATAAAAAGCAATAATCTACAAGGTAAGCCTATGCCAAGAGCACCCCTGGTCACAGATCAAGACTAAAAAGCTTTTCTGTAACTAAAGGAACTTGCACAGAGCCCATAGTCTTTGAGGAGGCACTTGCCAGAGAACATCCCGTTAGATCACCAACGTGTGCAAAGTATCCCCCCCAGTGTTCCCCAAGACAAAGAAACAGCTGCAAGTGGCTCAGAAGCTCATGGGGCCACAGCTTGGGCTGTATCCATCCTTTCGAAGGGGCATTGCCTGACACCACCCTCAACCTGGCTCTCTTTCCCAGCCAAAAAATTCGTTGCTGTTTAAATACTTGCAGGCCCAGGCACTCACTCACTTTGTGTTTCTCACATCCAGCTGATATATGTTCCCATCCTGGGTCCCCGCTAGGATATAGGTACTCGAGAGGAATGCGCAGCAGTTGAACGCATCAGAACCCACAAAGAGGAACACCTGAGAATACAGGAACAAATGCAAGTGTCAGACACTCTCAGATGAGGACACAGGACACCCAGCAGAAGGAAGCAATAGTTTATTTCTGAATCAGTAAACTCTCTTCCAGCAAACCCAGAGCTAGGTTAATAATCCCTCAGCTCTGCTCCTAGACATGCAGGAGAACAGCGCTCCAGGATGAGTCAGCAGAGACAGTGCAGTGAATGCTCCTGGGTCTCCTTCAGAGAAAGCGTGTGCCACACAGTGACAGATAAACCAATGCTGAGCTCAGATTAATCTTCGGACACCCACGGAGCAGCGAGACCAGATCTGCACGACAGGCTGGCAAAGACCACTCCTTCCTCCCAGAGCCACGGCCATTGCTACAGAGGCTGTGAGCTTTTTCCAGGTGAGCCCTTGCCATCTCACTGACCAGCCTCGTTGAGCATTATTAAACTTGAATATAGGAAGTTCCACCTAAACACGAGGAGGAACTTCTTTACTTTGAGGGTGGCAGAGCACTGGAACAGGCTGCCCAGAGAGGTGGTGGAGTCTCCGTCTCTGGAGACATTCCAAACCCGCCTGGACGCGTTCCTGTGCAACCTGCTCTAAGGTGACCCTGCTCTGGCAGGAGGGTTGGACTAGATGATCTCCAGAGGTCCCTTCCAACCCTATGATTCTATGATTATCTGTTCCACCCAAATTTTACTCGTCACAAACGCCACAAACAGTTCAATCCGCTACATCATCAGGAGCTCCTGCCCTACTGCATAGGACGGTCCTGTTAAGAACTTCAGCACCTGAGACCCTTTGCCAAGAGGAGGGAGATGGATGGGTAACCACCTGAGGTTCCCTTCACACGCTACTCGAAACACCCGCCAGAAGAAACAGCAACTTTCCACCTTGGCTGCATGAGGCTGCCTGCAGTTCCTGCATTCACGATGACATCTACTGGCCACCACTTAAATAGCCTTCCCCATACCTGGGTTAAATTAGCGAGCGACTCTTACTCCTTAAACCCCCACATACAAATCTGGCCAGTAGGAAGGAGAGAAAAACATCCCTTTATTGTACCAGGTATTAGACTCTCCTCCACGGAATACGTATGGGGGAGAATACTGCAGTGTAGAACCTCAGCCAAAGGCAAACAAATCAGCCCTCTCCTGCCTCTGTCCCTTTCTGTGCCACATGGTGAACACAACCAGGGGAACCGAACGGTATTAATACCAGCCGGTTCACCCATCTAGGTTAGTTTTAACCTGGCTCAATGCCTCAGCCTGGTGCTCTGCACAGCCATGTGAATGGCAGCTTACAAACCGAGGAGCTGCTGTATCAGAAGGGACTGACGCCTCAGAGCCAATTTTCTATCAGCATCTCTGAGCACTCTCCCAGGTAAGTACTTCTGATAGTCCCAGACTCCTCACCGGCTGCCTGCTCTGCAGTCCCACTCCTTGAAGCTTCTTGTCTTCTCGTGCCAGCAGCAGGATTTTCCCTTCTGTCCCAACTTCACGTTCACCTGACAAAAGGACAACAGTTAATTCCAGCAGTGGATACGCAACAAGTCTCGATGGTACCAAAACCTGACAGTTAGGATCACCCCTGCTGAACCTGTAACAGCATTCCTCCATACCCTAAGACACCAGATGCAGCAAGGCAGGCCAGTAACCAAAGAGATTCCAGCCTTAAACTGCTTGATAAGGCTCAGTTCCTCTGCAGGACTGGAGTGCTCTTTTCTGGTGACCCTAGTTCCCTTCCCTAGGTGGTACAAGGGCACACAGCAGCATGCCATGCACTCAGGATTATTGGTGACAGACCTAAGCAGTTTGGGACAGGGGAACGAAGACGAATTTTAAGAGAAAGATCCTTACTAGGAGCTTTTTCAGGCGTGCCCAGGTTCAGCGAGTTGTCAGCAGTGCCCACGGCGATGCCATTGATCGGAGAGCCGCAGTCAGCGATGACACCCAGACAGGCGGATTTTCCACAGTCCCAGAGGCGGGCAGTGCCATCTCTAGAGCAGGAAAGGACATTTCTTCCCCGATCGACAATGGCAGTGTCCAAAATGCCTGCATCAAAGCAAAGGCTGTGCTCAAACAGACAGCATAGAAGGCAGATAGACAAAGCATCTCATTTCCCAAGGCAAACTCAACTACAAGCCCCAAGCCACTGTCCCCAGAGTGCCACCAGTCACACACAGCCAAATTGTGTGGAGTGCAACGTGGGGCAGCATCTAGAAAGAGGAGTATGTGGAAGGCAGCAGCTCCCAGCAAACCCTACAGAGCAGGAGCCGGCACCCGGCACAAAGGCAAGATATTACCAATAAAATGATCAGTCTTCCCTCAGACTGAACTGATACCGCAGCTGCTGCCAAGTTTCCACCTCCAAAATTAATCTCTAACTTGGGCAGAAAACAGTCCAGCCCAGCACTCTTAAAACTTTGCCAAGTCCAGCTCTGGATAATCCCCAAAGCCGTGTGGGGCAAGCAGCATCCACATTATCCAGCTACAGCAACATCAAAAGAGCAGTCTTTGCAGGTGCTAACATCCCCCAAGTACTTCATTTCACTGTGATGTTGAGTCTAGACCTGACAAAATGACGCAGTGTTTTTTTTGGAAGGGAACAGTCAGATGGTTAGAAGATTTAATTGATGCTTTCCCTACAGAAGCAGTCGTTAAAAAATAACAAGCTCAAACGACAGGACAAGCCAGGCAAACTGACTGCAGCAGTTTGGAGTTATAAGCAGTGAATAAAGTCAACTTCAGAGCCATTGGGAGCGAGCCAGTGTCGTTCTGACCAAAGCTCTGTTACACCACCTGCCAGATTTTGTTTACAGGACATTTGCGGCAAAGTACTTTGAATCCACACAAATAGATCACATGAGAGAACAATGGCAGGTTCAGCACAAGACAAATTTAATCAAGCTTCGGGCAGCCAGCCACAGGGCTTTATTAACCTTTTCAATAAAGCCTTGCACCTTGTGAGACAGGGAAAACAAAAGCCCGTGCAGAGCAGTTAGTTGCTCAAGGAGCAGATAATTTGGAGGAGGATTTTGGGCATCTGATCTCCACACACGTGCGCAACTCACTTGGACTTGCTCACGATCACCCAAGCGTTCGAGTTGGCATCCCTTAGGAAGCAACCACCCGCCATGACAAGACAGCACCACTGGCCACTGCGCCCCGCATGTAAACAGGAGTAAAATGGCAGCCTGCTTAAGCATTACGTATAAATCCACACTGCTTCTGAACGAGGGGTTCTGGAAATGAAATCTTCTTTCCAGAGATTAACAGAGGCTCTGTCCAGAAATCGCTTCGATCACAGCTCTCGGGAACCTTTCCGAGTAGCTCATTTTCCATCCCTTGTAGTCCTTCTCTGCGACTAAGTGTCAATTGGAGGAGTTTGTAGTGTAGACCCCGACGACAAGGAACAGCATTCAACTCCCCACATAAGGTGGCCAGTGCATCCTCTACATGAGGACACACAGAAGGTGAAGAATTTACTCTCATTTTCAGCAGCAAGATCATCAGCAGGGGCAGAGGCGAACATCTGCCCTCAGTACAAGGGTGAACAAGCTTACTATAGAACCATAGAATGGTTCGGGTTAGAAGGGACCTTAAATTATTCCAACCCTTCTTAAGAAATAATCACTTAAGTATCCTTGCAGCTGCTGTTGCTGTGCCTTACTTTCAACAGCATGCGTCCTCGAGGCAGGTAACTGCCTGCCTGAGTTCTGCAAGCCCATAACAGACTGCTATATGCTTTTCTGGGCAAGGAAAGAAAAAAAAGGAAGAGGCTTAGAGCAACTGAAGGTGACCAGGATGATCTGGGTGCAAGCAGGAGGCATTCCCAGTGCAGGCAGCAAAGCTACTGAATGCCTCCTTGGAGGAGCAGAACGTCCTCTGCCTCCACTTCTGGCACCCACAACAGGCTAATGGACTGCACCCTCCCTCTTTTTACCTTAATTAATGAAGAAAACACAGGTCAGTGAGAGAAACAGTTTCATCCGTCTAATACAACTACCACCGATCTTTTTATTCAAGTTCTGGGAGTCTGGAAAAGATACTCCAGACATCTAATATAAATGCACAGCACAAAGTGCAGCAGGCTGGTGACTGAACATTAGCCCTCAGGTGCAAGGCAATTATACACATGGCAGATCAAGCATTTTAAAGGCTAAGTGCTCTGTACCTCCTTTGTGACCTTTAAATGTTACTACGCAGCTGGCATCTTCTGCTGACCAGATCTTTAGCTGGGCATCCATTCCCCCACTCAGAACCACGAGGCCCGATGGGAAAAACCTGCAACAATTCACATCATACACATGGCCTTCCAATTGTCTCTGGAAAAACAAAGAACTACGTGCTAGTTCCATTGTTAGGACCCTTATGCCGAGCAATTTTTGAGCTATGACACTGGAAAACTTCCCATGCGAGCAGAGGATTAAGCTCAAATCCTCTGGATTTGCATTCCTGCAACGGATTTCTCTGAATTTGAGAGCTAGCAGGTACACTTTGGGCCTCCCTCTGCCATTTGAGTAGCTAATTACATAGCAAAGAATACTACATTTATTTTTAATACCCGGTTAAATGTCTTTATCCTCTGCTAAACAAGCAGCTGACAGGTCAAGCTCCCCAAGAAACACCTTAACTGGGAAGGCAGCTAGCCATGCTGTGGTTAATCCATCACGGGCAGGAGTCTTTTTCCTCATCTCTTCTCTACTGCAGAAGAAATTCAGTGTTTGTACCACGCAGATCAGGAGCTGTCAGTTACCTTCTGCATTCTAGCTGTCATTCCTAAGTACCCATTCTCATTTTCACCCTGGGACTCCTCTCTGGATTGCTAAGCATCATTTCCCTTGGGAGAAGTCATGCTTTCCACCAGATTTGACTTAAAACCTCCAGGGCGTCACATTTCAATTAAGTTTTCTATTAAAAGCCAGATTCTTGCCTGCCCTAGACCACAGGGTACGGATAACCTGACCAGAGTCACAGCCGAATGACTTCAGTAATGTCACAGACAACACACAACAAAGCTGGAAGCTCTTACTCTTATTTCTCCATTCGCAGCCTGCCAGATTTTCATGGTCCCATCTGTGCTGGTAGATACGCCAAGCCCTCCACCACTGGAAATATCAAGACAGGTAATCTGCAGAAGAGTAAAACACACCAAACATTAGCTTTATATGACTCTGTATATAGGTACTTCTGTTCAAGAGCCTAACTCTGTACTGGGGGAGAGCGGCTAAGTACATCATTCAGTGCTATTATCTCCCCAAGGCATACTGCTGGACTCATTTAAAACATCCAAAGGAGCTTCCATACTCCTAGCTAAACAGTTTTAGCCTGATAATATCCTAATGTTTAAGCAAGGGCTTCATAGGCTTTCTCGTCTCACTCTCTCAAACTGTTTTATGAGATATTAATTAAGCCCTTAAGAAATCAAAAAACAAGTGGAACCCGAAGAGCAGGCTTCTTCTAGAGGACAAGGGCAGCAGAAAAAGAAATTCTCTTCCATTTATCTGTTTACAGATTGCTGCATTCCTCCTTCAAGACCAAGCTGCTGATGTGGGCTGACCCGCAGCCAGGACTCATCTGAGTTGGGTGACTGGAACCTGGCACGAAGCACCCCAGTCTTCTTATAACTGCCACTAAATTTGACCGAAAAATTGTTATTCCCTGCCTGTGACTCTGCAGAGATCTGCAAAGCAGGGAGAAAAAGAAACGCTGAGTCAGAAGCCTGCACAGACAGCAGCTTTATTTCAGGTTTACCCCAGGTGAAGCAGAAATCTGGATTTTTCTAGCAACTCCTATACACAGATAAAAAATTGAGCCAAGCTGTTCCATGCTAGCCCGAGGCAACTGGCCAGCTTGAGAGTGCCCTGACTCACAAGCCCACAAGACGCTGAGATATTTATGAAGCCAACAGTACAGCCTGAATTCTCCTGAAACACTGACTCAAGACTAGCTCCTTATGCAGGCAGGCTAACTCCCCACACAGCCTGTCACACTAAGGTATTAACAGCTGCCTGCTTTGCACAAACACTGGGAGAGCCGAATACTTTTGAAAAAGAGCAGATGTTGAGCTTGTATTCTTGTAAAAGGGCAGCCTTTCCCGTGATGCCAGACATTATTGCTGCCATTCGGGAAAGGCAGACGCATTTTAGTTGTGCATGGAATAAGATAACAGGTATTCTAGCCTTGAAAGAAAAGATTACATCTTCCAAGTGACAGAGATATTTCCAATACGGATTGCAGCAACGCTAGACAGGATGAAAAAACAAATACATAGATTTTGTTGGAGCAAAGGTTAACATCAGTGTTGTATCCTGCAAAAAGCCCCAAAAACTATCACAACTACGTAGTGGAATAGCTGTCTTGTCTTGCAAGATTTGGATACTGGAGTCATGCTGTATCACCTCCAAAAGCTTCCTAATAATTGCATTTGCACTCCATGAATTAGAAGAAAACACTACCCTGGTAAAATCCACTGACAGAAATGAGAAATGCAGAGCCACGATAAGAAATGCAGATCACAGTTCCGTCGCCATTCCAATCCCACCACGAGGACGCACAGGTTTCTGGTCTTAACCTGCCCAGTCTGTCAGGGCACTCGCAGGTCCCAACCACCTGGTCAGGTACGCAAGGGATGAGGCTGCTCACCTTCATCCCAGCCTTCAGATTAACTGCTTTTCTGACCAATTAACTATTCTCAAACAGGACTGGGCTTTGTCGATCCTCTTGCACGTGCTCAGCCTTAACTAGCAGCCAGCCTGAAGAGACGGGTGGATTTACTACCGTGTCTGCAGGGAAATGCAAAGATACGAGTAGACTTTGCCAAGAAAGATGACAGCCTGAGATTTAAGGATGATGCCCTCAGGCAGGCCAAGTACATAACAGACCTGCGTCAATCTCCAGCTGTTTCCAGATGTTAAGGAGGACATCCTATGGCATCCTATTGCTGCACGCGCATCAGCCAGGGCTTGTGGGGACATCACATGTCAAACTTCAGTCACAAGTTCTCCTATCCAAGCAAGAGTTGGACCAAACCGCTCTCCTGAAAAGCTCTGACAGCTCAGATCACAGCTAATTTCAACAGGGTGCAGGATCAATACTCAACCTCCACTTGAAAAAAAAATTGGGAATTAAAACAGGAATTCATAGAATGGCCTAGGTTGGAAGGGACCTTTCAGACCATCTAGTCGAATCATCAACCTAACTCTGACAAAAACCATCACTAAACCATATCTCTAAGCACTATGTCTACCCGTCTTTTAAATCCCTCCAGGGATGGTGCCTCAAAACCACTTCCCTGGGCAGCCTGTTCCAATGCTTGACAACCCTTTCAGTGTAAAAATTTTCCCTAATATCCAGGAAGACAGAAAATTCAAATCAGAAGGTTTAAATAAGAGCACAAGGTAACAGTTTAGTTGCTACAACGGTCATTTACTTACACATTGGTAATGTGAGAAATACATTGGATAACATGAGGGGCATTTTATGTAACAAACCAATCTGTGGAAATTTGCTCTCTATTTTAAAAATAAAAGCCTGTGAAGGTCATTCAAGCAGGAATGAAAAGCCTCACTGACATTTGACATACCCTCAAACTTTCAGGAGGGATATGTAAACAGGCAAGGCCAAGCACGAGTGCTCAAAAGAAGCGGCGGCAGGTAAAAAGGGTAACTGGAGCTTGGTCCACACTGGCTTTAAACGCATCTACATATTAATAGACATTGCTTCAGCTGCTCTCCAGAGGAGAGATCTGCAGTGCAGCTGTAACCCATCACACCCGTTTGACAGCAGACTAAACACTTACGCCTGCATTTCCATTTTGCTCTGCTTTGAATGTTGATTCCATTTATCACACAAAAGGGCAGCTGGGGACTCTTACGTAGCACAAAGCTCAGAGAAGTGATTCGCCTCTGTCTCCAGAGCTGCCTTACTGCCAAGCTCCTCTTAAAACAGCTGTAGAGATGCGGAATTGCCTTTATGTCAAAACGCACCTTGATTTATACCGCTTTTGAGCTTCATAAATAGAGACCGGCTTTTCAACTTTTCAGCATTTTCGGCTGGGTTTATCACAATAATTTATGCAATAAATCATGAGACAAGCGTACTAAAACATCTTCAGAAACTTTCAGGGGACACCCTTTAGGGCAGCTGGCTGTACCTGCAGGCTACACACTCCCTTGTTTCTTGGATCATGTCCCCATAGCGTTAAGCGTTCAGCAAAAGCACAGACTACTTTCCAATAAAGCCAAGTTCTTCTCAGCAAAGAAATGAAATTTCAGGTCAGAGTCAGTCTTTTTGTATCACTGTTCAGTGAGGAGCTGTACTTCTTGGACCCCCAGATTGATGGGATGCAATAAGAAAGAATATTATTCAGCCAAATGAGCAGGACTGCTTTTAAATAAGTGAGAAGTTCATGCAACTTATTTTTTAAAAACAAGCTGGGCCTTGTTGGTCTCTGAAATCCCACCAGGTCAAGATGAGGTCAATATTCAATCCCCAGCCCCACAAACGGAAACTCACATGGCAAATATCAAAACCAGACAACTTCATCACATGGTAGCAAACACACGCTATAAACCGGAGATAGATTTGAACCAGTCAGAGATGAAGAGCTCAGTGCCTGGAACCTCTTATTTTTATCTTGGTTTTTGACACACTAATTCACACATCTTATTCCTTTACAAGATGATCTGTCACGGGCCTGAAGCGAGCAGAAATTAGATGACTTGCAAGAAAACAGCCTACAGAATCTTAGAGATTATTTTTGGGGGGTAAACTTAACCATCACCCAGTTTCCCAAGTTTCTACTATCTGCTATGTTTTATTACCTAGCTCACACACAAAGTCATGCTGCAGGCCACCCCTCAGAACGGGCATGCAACAGTCAGAAACATGTTGTGAAAGTTCATGGTCGCTTCCATTAATTTTCCACTCACTTCGCAAGGTTACTTACACTTTTCTGATGAATTCTACAAAAAGTTGTGTACGGGGCCAGGAACTTTGTGGACACATTTTCGTGAGGACAAGAAATGAGAATGCTTTTCTAGAGGAGGAAAGAGAAAGGAAAAAGAATTAGAAATGCTGAAACACACAGGCTGCCAAAGTAGAGCTACGATCTCAACCTGGCTATGATCTCTCACAGCCTAAAGACTGATGGAAGGTGCAGCCTTGAGCACGTCTCCATATGCTTCCTCAAGATGCAGTCCTCAGGTGGCAAGCGGTGGCCGCTATGGCCTGGCCAGCCACGACACACAACCCCAGCCTGACTATGGGATGCTATGGACCAGCTCCAGGGCACTGCACAGGTGGAAAGCCCAGGACATCTGGATACGACCATGCAGAGAACTGAGTGACAGCTTCAGGCTGCTATTTTGACTTGCATAAGAGTATCACCCCTTTGCATGTGGAAGGTGGTTACCGACCCCCGCTCCCCCTGAGCCCTGGCACCTTGGTGACTTCCCCAACCACGAAGCCCTCGGAGGCAGCGATGTCAGGGACGCCATCGGTACTGAGCCCACGGTGGGTCAGGCTGCCGTAGAGCGTTGGCTTCCCTGCAGGGAGAGCAACCATCAGCTCAGCCACCCCTGAAATCACCTTCCCATCACCCCCTCCTAAACCACAGGGCCCCTAACCTCCCTCACCCCCTCCTATCCCACAGGACACACACCCCCCACACACACCTCCCTCACCCCCTCTTAACCCACAGGGCACCCCCTCAACTGCCCTCAGGCCCTCCTAAACCACATGCCCTCTCCGCCCCGCAACTACCCTCACCCCTTCCTAAACCACAGGCCACACAAAATACCTCCCTCACCTCCTCCTAACCCACAGGACACCCCCCAAT
>VYZM01016721.1:137588-154885 GCA_013398915.1 Dromas ardeola
ATGCATGTGGGTACTGGGCACCTATGGAGGGTGGGGGTAAGGTGCATGGGGGGTGCTGGGCACCCATGGGTGGGGGTAGGGTGCATGGGGGTGTGCGGGGCACCCATGGAGGTGTGGGGGCTACATGTGGAGGGGTGCTGAGCTCTTCTGGGGGGTGCATGGAGCATCTGGGGGCACCCATGGGGGCATGGAGGACGCTGGTCCCCCATAGGGGTGTGGGAGGGGGGTGCAGAGGGTGCTGAGCACCCATGGAGGTATGGGGGGGTGCTCCCGAAAAAGGGGGCAGTGACCCACTCAGGGCTCTGGAGGGGAAGGCAGCGCCCTGAAACCTGCTGCCCCACTCCAGCCTGGCTGGGCGATGGCGAAGCCTGGACACACCTGGAACCGTAGTCGGTCGTCGGAGGAAGATGAGGATGAGGAGGACCCGGTGGACGCCATGATCTCGCGGACGGGCTGCGCGGCGCAGCACCGGGAGCTTCAGGAGTGCATGGCGGTGCGGCAGGACTGGCGGCACTGCCAACCCCAGGTCCGGGCTTTCGGCGAGTGCATGGCCCGGCGGCAGCGTGCCGAGGAACCGCGCCGGGCATCCGGCTCGCATCAAGCCGACCCCTCGCCCACCGGGGACTGAAATCACCGAGGACCTCCCCAGCTCCCGGCCAGCCCACCATCAGCACGCCAGGAACAGGGCATTTGTGCCATTTGGCCCCTTTTTTGGTGTTATTTTTTTATACAAGGGGTGGCTGTGCTGGTAAATCTGCGCTACGTTGTTGTGAAATTAAATCCGGTGGTGTTCGTTATCCTGGCGGAATTGCTCGTCTCCATCTGCACCACCGTCAATAACCGGGAGCTCGGAAGGGACAGTTGTGGGACGAGATGGGGATTTCCAGCCCAAAATGTCCCAAACTGGGAGCATTCATGGCACCCATGCTGGGTGCAACAGCCCTACCATGGATTTCAACTCCGTGTCCTTCCCTGCATCATCCCAGAGCTTTTCCCAGCAGCCATAACCTCGTGTCCCACTGGGCACGACCCTGGGAGGGGGTATTTATCTCCTGGGAACCCCCAAGAACATTAGGGATGGGAGAAAAAAGGGCTCTGAACACCACTTCCCAGCAAACGAGCTACGAAAAAGAAAATAAAATGGCTTTTTGTGGGCTGGAAAGGGAAAAGCGCCCATGGCTTTTGCCTAGGGGGAACTTTCCAGGCTGTTTCCAAGGAAGGTGGGTGCTTGGGGTGCCGAGGGGCTGAGTTTGGGTGCTGTCAGACAAAAATCACAACTGGCACGAGACCATGAGTGAATATCCAGCGAGCTCTGAGCAGCCCCAGTTTGGGGGAGAGCACTAGTGAGTTATTTTCCCTCTTTCTAAAAACTGGTGCTTAGGAAAAGGGGAAAAAATCCCAAACAAACCAGGTTTTGGGCAGGAACAAACAAGCATCCATCAAACCAGGGCTTAAATTTGGTTCTAAGGCACCTCCTCAAAGGATGGTGTGATCGGGTATCGTGTCAGCTCCAGCCTAAATAAAAACAGCTGCGTGAGATCTCAAAATTTGAAATAACAAGGATGGGAGCAAAAACCGAGGTGCTGTGACCCATTTGACCTGTACATACACCCAAAATCCACAGCTCCCGTGGGCTCTGGGGTTTGCAGGATGGCGATAAGAGGCTGAGCAGCTCGGCCAAATTTGGGACATCCTCGGTCCCACATCCCTCAAGAAAAGCGCCAGTCCTGGGAAAAGCATCTGGTGCCATCCTGGGAAATTCCCCAAACCGCTTTCTGCTTCAGAATTTGTCCTTTCGAGGCACAAGTAATTTCTCCCTTTCCAAAAGGGTAAAAAGTAGACTGACTTTGGGGGTCCAGGGGAAAATTTACCCTTTCTGGCTTGAAAGGCAAATCAGAAATTAAGGAGAAATTTTGCATACGCTGCCTGACAGCTCTAACTTTCCCACCTCTGCCCTCTGAGGCTTTTTTCTGTCAAGCAGCAGTTGTTCAGCTGCTCGGGGACGATCATCCCCAACCCTCCCAGGGCTCTGCGGCTCCATTCGTGTTGGCAAAGCTCCGATTTAAGCAGCTCTACGAGAATAACACATCGTTCCAGCTGAAAAAAGGAGCAGGACGGTCACTTCCACATCAGTAGCATCTGGGAGCATTGCAATACAGCATTAGTAACTTGCAGAGATTTCTGCAGACTAAAACTCGCAGAAATCATAGAATCATAGGGTTGGAAGGGACCTCTGGAGATCATCTAGTCCAGCCCCCCTGCCAGAGCAGGGTCACCCAGAGCAGGTGGCACAGGAACGCCTCCAGGCGGGTTTTCAATGTCTCCAGAGATGGAGACTCCACCACCTCTCTGGGCAGCCTGGGCCAGGGCTCTGCCACCCTCAAAGGAAAGAAGTTCCTCCTCATGTTGAGATGGAACTTCCTATGCTCAAGTTTGTGCCCACTACCTCTTGTTCTATTGCCGGGCACCACTGAAAAGAGCCTGGCCCCATCCTCCTGACACCCACCCTTGAAGTATTTGTATGCATTAATAAGGTCACCCCTCAGCCGTCTCTTTTCCAGACTAAACAGACCCAATTCCCTCAGCCTTTCCTCATAAGAGAGGTGTTCCAGTCCCCTCAGCATCTTGGTAGCCCTATGCTGCACCCTCTCCAGCAGTTCCCTGTCCTTCTTGAGCTGGGGAGCCCAGAACTGGACACAGTACTCCAGGTGTGGCCTCCCCAAGGCAGAGTAGAGGGGGAGGATGACCTCCCTCCACCTGCTGGCCACACTCTTCTTGATGCCCCCCAGGATGCCATTGGCCTTCTTGGCCACAAGGGCACATTGCTGGCTCATGGTCATCCTGTTGTCCACCAGGACTCCCAGGTCTCTTTCCACCGAGCTGCTCTCCAGCAGGTCAGCCCCCAACCTGTCCTGGTGCAGGGGGTTATTCCTCCCCAGATGCAGCACCCCACACTTGCCCTTATTGAATTTCATAAGGTTTCTCTCCGCCCAACTCTCCAGCCTGTCCAGGTCTCTCTGTATGGCGGCACAGCCTTCTGGGGTGTCAGCCACCCCCCCCAGCTTTGTGTCATCAGCAAACTTGCTGAGGGTGCTCTCTATCCCCTCCTCCAAGTCGCTGATGAACATATTGAAGAGGACTGGGCCCAGTACTGACCCCTGGGGAACACCACTCGTCACTGATCTCCAACTGGACTCTGTGCCCCTGACCACGACCCTCTGAGCTCTGTCTTGCAGCCAGTGTTCTATCCACCTTACTGTCCATCCATCTAACCCACTCTTCCTAAGCTTCCCTATGAGGATGCTGTGGGAGACCGTGTCGAACAGTCCTCATATACCAAGAGTAAAACATAAAGGAAAAAAAACCAACTGGGGGGAAGAACTGAGAAAAGCCTCATTTCATTGTGGAGTCCCTTCACTCAGCGTACAAATTGGATATAAACACATGTATTTGTCTTTATTAAGACAAGCTGCTTGACAACAGTGGAAATTTCTTCCAATTCAGCAAGTTATCATTACAGTGCTCATGGAGTCACCTTCTGGAGGCTTAAGCAGCCAAGGAGGAGAAGCCTCGCTCTTCCAGAGGCGGCTCTGAAATGGACGGAGCGTTCTTCATCTCAGTTCATCTGCGCTAGAAGCTCTTCAAGTTCCGGTCGAGACTTTAATCGGCTCTTGAAGTCAGCTTCTGTGTGCTGGGGAGGGAGGGGGGGAAAAAACAAGAAAAATCAGAATCACCTCTTGAGTATCTTTTGAAATCAAGAGAAAGACAAACACTCTCCCAAAGAGAATCAATTAAGAGTGGAAAAACAAAAGGCTTAAATGTCCATCGAACCCAGGACGCCCCAGTGGAAAGTCACTGCAGGCTGGGATCTTGCGGGCAGCTCGACCTGGAAGCGAGTGGCAGAGTTTTAAGCCTCCTCTCTTACATCCAGCCTCTAAGAGGAGCAGCTGCTGGGGGTAAAGCACAGAGGGCAGAAAGACTGATCTTAAAGGTCCCTTCCAACCTAGATGATTCTATGATTCTGGCAGCAAGCGAGCGTGGCAACCATGGACGCACTCGGTCACCCCACGGGCTCTAAAATTCAGCCTTGAAGGCTCCTCCTCTTGGAAGAGTGAGCACAATCGCATTGTGCTCAAGAAGTCAACTGGACACCTCAAATTCTGCCACTGCCTATCACCGAAGCATCTATGTTCTCGAGGAGACCTGCCACTTTCTCCAGAACTTTGCAAGGGCATCCCAAAGCTTTAATCTCTCTCCTGCGCTGCCAGTCTTGTGAAGCCAGCTTTGGTCTCTCCCCTGGGCTTCCTGCATCAGACTGCAATGACTTTGCAAATGGCACAATGTCATAGTTCTCCCTTCGGAGGCAACAGCCAAAATTAAAAAAAAAAAAAAACAAAAAACTGAAAAGTGGCAGCCCTAAGGCAGAGACGGGATTGTGACCAAAAGCAGAGGAGATTACTAGACTCAAGAGACCTTCTCCTGTATTCCTTCTGGTTTTGCAGAGCTGGAGATAACTAAACATTCTTCAAAGGCCACTTAAGAAGCCAACTGTGTTTTCTTATTTGAGTTTACTGTACTGCCTTCCCTTTCAAGGCACAAAAACCTTTTGTCCCTGAATAAATAGGGCTTCCTGGGACTGTTTTGTCTGAATGTAAAATGACAGCAGTTTAAATATCTCCTTATGCCCAGTCCACCAGTGAGTGGAGTTCTGTCCTGAAGTCCCCAGTGCTGAGAGAACTGTTGGGCCTTTCTGCAGAAAACAAGCTGAACCCTTCCCAGAGCAAATTCCATCAAAACAGGACACAGCATTTGGATTTCCAGTCCCAGTTTTGCGACCGACTGCTCCATGAAGTTCCCGGCAAATCCCAGATAAGAGGCGGTGACGCATTGCTGAGGGAAAGCGTCCCCATCTGAGTCCCAGGGAATCTGCAGCAGCAAAGGAAAGCAACTCGCAACCTGCCCTCTCCTACAGATCTATGGGATTGGCTAGGAAAGTACCTTCTGTGGTACTAATTATAGGAGGCTAAATGCAAAATTAAACATTTATCAAGAATTAGAGATAATGGATTTCCATAGACCAAGTGAGGGCCTGGTTCTGGGAGATCCTGGGTATCTGCAAGTCTAGAGTAGACGGTAGTCTCAGGACCAGGTCTGTATTTTCAAAGCAAATTCAAGTCACACAGCACACCTGCTTCCTAAACGCAAAGGTACTGGTAAAATTAAACCTACCTCCTTCACTAACAGATGGACCCCTTCAGGCTGATTACTCTGAATAATTTCCAAGAGTATCGGAGCAAACGTTGAACTCAAACCGCTGATCTGAAAGAAGAAATAAAAGCGGTGGAGGAGCAGAACACCCCATACAAAATGGCCTCGTTATACTAATGGCACAGAAAGAGTCCATTTCAGTATGAGCCTGCGGCAGTCAACCACTTCATTAGAGAAGCACGGCCCAAAGCTCTCATTTTGGCTCTTCTCTATGAACATTGTGCTTCCCGCCCCTGCCTGCATGGTCTCCTGCATGCAGAGAGACTTAGCCATGTGTGAAGACCTTAATTTAGGTGAAACTCTAACACAAAGGCTGCCACAGCAAACCTGCAAGCCCCAGCGTTAACCACACATCAGTTCTCTCCAGAGGAAAAAGTTTATTTCTGTGTCTAAAATGTAATTCAGCAGAAATTCGAGCATACAGCAAGGGAACACACTATAAACTAGGAAAAAAAATCACTTAGGAGAAGCACCTATTTACCTCAATCAGTTGTACACTTTTGAAGCTGACCCTGACACTAATGGTATTTTTAAATTTCATCAGGTTTGTCCAATCATTCATCCTTGAACATGATTTTTCTACCCCTTGCATCAAGTATTCTGCACAAAATAGATAGTACATCTTCTGGCTGAAATACAGAATCCAGGAACCCCTCCTCTGCTTCTACTTTATGAGTAACCTTTAGCAAGAAACCTCATTAGACTTCTTTGTGCTTCAGTTTACGCCCAAAATTACGCTTTTCATTTGTTCAAGGGACTTAACTCCAATTGTTAAGGGGTTTTGAAAGCCTGAGATAGGATGTGCTGCACAAGAGCCGCAGCACTATCAGCAAACACCAGCTCATACCTGGACAACCCTCTGATGGGTAGTAAGGACCGCATCCAGCTGCATTTTGGAACCTCGCTCTTCCAAGAACAGCACTTCGTTGGTTTTGGTGGGCATCGCGTAGCTGTAGGAACCACAGGTCAGTGCTTAGGACAGGGAGGATAGATTTGCACTACTTTACAGGAATGAATCAACCTCCAGCAGCAGAGAATGTGGAAAGAGATTAACTTTTCATGAGAAATTAATTATGCAAACGATGTATCTTGCAAATCAAGCACTGGCAGAAGCCGAGTGTTTTTCTGGGAAGAGATAAGGGAGAAGCTTGCAGCACTACTGCCAGCAAAAACCTGTTTCAGCTACAAACACCAGCCTGAGAAGAGAACTTTTAACTTCTTCATGGTTGAAGGAGAGCTTTAAAGCAACAGTTCTGACTTATTTTGCAATCTGTTCATCGGGAACAGAGCTAAAAACCATTGCTGCAACGCACCACTCAAAAGACATTATTTTCACCTCTGAATTTAACAGGAGTACGGTCAAGCACCGGATCAGATTCTGCTCGCTGGTTCGCGTGACTCCAGAGACCTCGGCCTCCCCATCTCCATTTGTACAGCATCAATAACTACAGGTTACATCCTCCTGCCCACGTTTTACCCTACAAATTTTGATCTTAAAGGGCAAATCATTTCTTTCTGTACATACTGAACTCTGCACACCAAGTCCAACCTCAGAGGGCACAAGTATGATACAAGGTACTAACACTTTACACTGAAAGTGCTATCAATAGTCTCAGGCTGCGGGATTTTTCTATGAATCCTTCCCAGAGCATTGCTGCTGACAGAACTGTAATTTCTCAGCGTCACCGGGTATCCTGCTCAAAACAAACACCTATCAATCACCGATGTGTCACCATTTTTAGTGCTGTTTAGCGCACAAGACATCACAGAGAGACTACAACCGACTGATCTGTGGGCACGGGACTTCAGATCCACAGCTGACAGTTCAGCCAAGTGGATGTACATAAAGAAAACTACTTTTGATAGGTTTAATCGGCATAAGCAGGAACCAGTGTTTATACTCAGAAGTACAGTTAAAGACAGACATTTCAGATAATCGCCATCAAGTGTTTTTACTTCCTTACAGCAACGCAGTGTTTCTCCCAGTGACTACAGCTCCTTGGGTGCACTGTAGGCACCAAGGAGCTGTACTATGTTCCTCAGACTCATTAAAACCAGCAAAGCTGCTATCAGGGGTTCACCTGCTTCGGAGATCTAGCGTGCAACTGAAGCATCCCCTATTACTAAACTAAAGTGGTGGGTAGCTCTCCCACAAGCTTCAGGGGTTTCCCAAGCTCATTCTAGTTTGTATAATCAGTATAACTTGCTTATTGCACAATGTATGCGCAGAGCCTGAATGAAACACTGTAAAGAAAAAACAGCAGCAAGAGTCAGCAATACTTAAGCCTACATTCCCGGGCTCAGCACCCACAGGCTTAAGCCGCCTTCTCAAAGGAACGAGAAGTAACAGCTATTTTTTTTTTTCCCCTTGAGATCTGTTCAGTCAGTGCCTGAACAACTCCATTTCTGCCTTCCTTATACGAATAAAGCATCCAAAACAGTACAGGCACATGAAAAGTGAACACCAGGCAGATGACAGAAGATTTGGATTTACATGTGAGAATCTATCAGCGAGATTACATTGAGCCCTTGTCTGCAAAGTGTCATCATCTATGAGCATCATGTGGCCTAACGCAACGTGATTACGAGGGATGACAAACACGGAGCCGTGTTCCTCATACCTTTCATTCACTTTAATGGAGAGTCGGTTGCAGAGTTTATGCACGTACTGAGCAAAATGCTCCACAAGACACATATCATAGGAAGTCATCTGGATGTTGACATCTCCATACTCATATTCGGTCCCAGCATTTATCTCTTTCATCTGTACTTTATCCTTCTTCTTCTTTGGACCCTGTATTTTTTTTTTTAAAAAGAAAAAACAGAAAGCATATCTGTTTTGAACAAAGCTGGAAATAAAAATGATTAACCCTTGCCCACACAGGAGACCATGCTAAGGTACTCTCTTCTAACAAAGGTTTGCTGAACTATGTCAAACATATCACAGCCCATCTGTGCTCGCTTTCCCCGATTACAAAACTGGGATGACATTATCTTAACAGATGTTCTCGAGTTGAGCAGTTCAGTTCTTGGATGGCAGCACCACAGAAGTCACACAGAAAATACGTGCATACCATGATTAATTTCTTCCAGAAGAAACCAAGGAGTAGAAAACAAACTGCTTTTTATTTCAGTTCCTGCCTTTGAGGCAGCTGTCTAGATGAGTTATTGTTCCCTCCTTCCACAAAAATTGTCGTCTTTCCAAATTTCAGGCAATGTAAAAAGTTTAAACGCAATTAAGACCTGCTTACAATATTCTGCAATAATTTGAAGTTGGGGTATTAAATTCAGCATCAGGAAGAGATTACTCCCTCCACAAACTACTCATTAATTTGAACAAGAACGTACCGGACAAAAGGAAGTATTTATGCAGCGTTGTGAGTGGGTACTTCATGTGATATAACACTCTTTATCCAGAGAAGTAAATAATTACATTATTTCTTTTTAATATGATTCATCAACCATGGAATTAGTAATACTAACATTCAAATCAGACTGTGAAAAGATGGGTCAGCTGAAAGCAAGCACAGTAAGGGAGTTCTTATGCCTACCTCCTTTGGGAGGAGGTATTTATACCTCCCAATACCATGCGTAGGACGGGCTTTGTAGTGTCTGTGGCAACTCACGAGCGCATCACCTAAAAATCAAAGCAGAGCAAACATGTTTCCAGCTGAATGGCAGACAGCCCTTCTTCTAACAAACACATGGGTGCTTTGAGAGCCCAAAATCCACGCGGGGGGCAAGAATTTGTCCTCGGTTCTTCAACAGAAGGCAAAGGCAGGCTAAGGCTTCATCCAATCTCTGCCCCACGCGGGCAGCCTGTGCATCACAGCAAGCCTGTTGCAATTCACAGTTGGTTACGGTGAGCAACAAATAAAGGAGGAAGAGATTAAAAGTGACTCATTTCCCAGGTGATTTCTCAGGCAAACAAAAAAAAAAAAAAAAGAGACAGACTTGTCAGCACCAGTGGATGGTGAGGATACTGATGAAATGTTACATCTGTTTCCTCTTATGCGACAGCAGTGATGCTACTATGATGGATCTGAGCCCCACTTAATTTTAAATCCAGCCCTGTTCAAATATTCATGTGCTAGGAAGCCAAATCAAAACGGTATCGGCTTTTATTTGTACTTCCTTCTCTAGGGCAAAATGAAACCCTCAATAACCCTCATTTTAATAAACTAAGCTCAGAACAGCAAAGAGAAAGTGAACACCAAGGATCTAAGCCACTCAGTTACACTTTGCCTCCACAACAAAATCAAATTCTATTTTAAATTGTGACAGCAGACTCCACCAGCTCAATAAACGTTAAAGTGGGACCTCACGGGGGTGTAAGGCAGTTCCTGGACATTAATATAGCAAATGCATCTGGCTGGTGTCATTCCACAGTGTAACATCATGACTAAGAGCACCTGCTTAGCCAAGAACAGGGAAACAAAAGAAAGGGTTAGGAAAAAGATATAGAAGTGAAAAAGCACTGGCTTAGGTTATTTAACCATCCCAAAATTCACTAAAAAATATTTTTTTTTTTAAAAAAAAAAGGAGACACAAATGCTGAAACGGGTACTATTTATTTGGGGTAAATGAAGTTTTGTCTTGCATTGGATTAATAAAAGGCCTTACCTGGAGCACACAGACAGCTTTCTCTGGGTGTGGCTGCTCTGTAGGAAACAAGATAATTGTTAAAAGCTCTGATTTTACCTACCTGCGGAAACACAACGTATCTGGCCAGCCTCCTTGAATAAAGGCTCACACCCCAAATCCCCTCAGATCCCGTTAGCAAAGAGAGTTTCTCTTTTTCACATTCTACATCCCTTTCAGCTCCCAGACATCAGCTGGAAGTCATCCCTCTATTAAAAGGCTTTCCTTGGCAAAAAATACTTTTTCTGACACTGTCAGTAGAAGTGACCGAATGTTTTTAATGCCTTATACTGTGTCTTGCTTACTGGGTTTGATTTTAGACAACTCACCTGCTGAGCGCAAATGCCTGCTTTAGCAACCATCCCTTCTTCAAGCATAGCACCTGCAATGAGCCACCACAGTCAAAACACAAACTATGGCAGACATCAGTGAGTTTTCACCAGCGCTTGCCAGAATACAGCCACCAAAATGACAACTGAGACCTGCTGAATATACCAATAACCCCCCGCAATCTCTCCTCAGCCTCCAGCCACTGTCACTCGCCAGAATACCACTGCAACACAGAGGAAAGGGATGAAGGAGGAGGAAGATGATGATTGCTGTAATGTTTTCTTGCACCCCCTCACTTTCTTTCAGGATCCTCATTTACAGGTTACCCAGAGAAGTTGTGGATGCCCCATTACTAGAAGTGTTCAAGGCCAGGCTGGATGGGGCTCTGAGCAACCTGGTCTAGTGGGAGGTGTCCCTGCCCATGGCAAGAGGGTTGGAACTGGATGAGCTTGAAGGTCCCTTCCAACCCAAACCATTCTGTGATTCTCTGATCCTTCACACCATCCCACTGCCTCCAGCTTAAAACAGCCACATAAACAACCCTCGTGCTTGTTCTAACTCCATGTGGATGGAGGGAAACACACCTTATACATCATGAAGGCAGCATCAAGAAAAGAGCTTTGCTGTCCCCACAACCCTGGCTGGCAGGAGCTGCATCATGTCAGCTGGGGTGGGGGGGATAATTACCAACATCCCCAAAGAGTGACCAGAGGGACAGGGAGGACCAGGGATCAGCCAGTCCCCAAGTGCAGGACAGGGCTGGGGGCTGTAACAGACGCTGTGTCACCGGGGTGATCCCTGCACGCCTGAGGAGGGTTGTGTGTGGGTCCCTGCCCAAGGTACAGCAGGGGAGGAGACCCAGGGCACTAACTCAGGGCCGCAGAACCATCAAAAGGTTTGGGTTGGAAGGGACCTAAAAGACCATCCAGTTCCAACCCCCTGCCCTGGGCAGGGACACCTCCCACCAGCCCAGGTTGCTCCAAGCCCCGTCCAACCTGGCCTTGAACCCCTCCAGGGATGGGGCAGCCACAGCTTCTCTGGGCAACCTGGGCCAGGGGCTCACCCCCCTCACAGCCAAGAATTTCTTTCTAATATCTCATCTAAATCTCCCCTCTTTCAGTTTAAAACTGTTCCCCCTCAGCCTGTGGATCCCCTCCCTGACCCAGAGTCCCTCCCCAGCTTTCCTGGAGCCCCTGGAGGGACTGGCAGGGGCTCCAAGGTCTCCCCGGAGCCTTCTCTTCTCCAGGCTGAACCCCCCCAGCTCTCTCAGCCTGTCCTCCCAGCAGAGGGGCTCCAGCCCTCCCAGCATCTCCGGGGCCTCCTCCGGCCCCGCTCCAACAGCTCCGTGTCTCTCCTGTGCTGAGGCCCCAGCGCTGGAGGCAGCACTGCAGGGGGGTCTCCCCCGAGCGGAACAGAGGGGCAGAATCCCCCCCCGGCCCTGCTGCCCACGCTGCTGGGGATGCAGCCCAGGCTGCGGGGGGGTTTCTGGGCTGCCAGCGCACCTTGGCTCTGTCAGGCCTGTGTCCCCCCAAGAGGCACAACCACCCCCCAATCTAGCCAGGTAGGGCCTGTCCCCCCCCAAACTCCCCACTACCGGGGCCGGGCCTGTCCCTCCCCTTCCCTCCACCGGGGCCGGGCCTGTGTGTGTGCGTCCCCACACCTCGGTACCGGACCCGGTGTCCCTCACAGCCGGTCGCGGCCCGCCGGTACCTTCGGCAGCGCCGCGCTCATCCCGGCGCCTGGGACGGAGCCGCGTCCGTCACTCAAAGCGTCCCTCCCGCTCCGCACACCGGGGGATAACGACGATTTTTGGACAAACCCCCTCAGCTGCTCGCAAGGAACCGGACTCCTAAAGGAGGGCCCGGTGAAGGGGGGGGGGCAGTAATGGCGGCCACCCCACCCTGGGCCCAGCTCTCCGCGGCCCGCCCTCCAGCCCGCTCCTCGCACGCTGATTGGCTTTCCGCTGCGTCCATCCAGGCGCGGCGCAGCGGCCATCTTGAGTGTGGCCCGCTTGGAAGCGCCGTCTATACAGCCCCGCCTCAGCCTGGCGCGGCGGCCATCTTGAGTGTGGCCTGTGGCGGCCATGTCAGCGCGGTGCCGGAGCGCTGTGAGGGGGGAGAGGGGATGGAGGACGCCCCGGGCTCCGGCAGGGCGGGAGGCCTAGAGCTGAGCAGGCTTCAGGGCGGGGCGATCTGCGTTCATGAGCCCTCAGACAGCAGACATTATCCCCGCTGGCTGTGGGATCGAGGCAGGGATCCAGCGGGGGCTCAGCAGGCCTCTGCTCCAGCCTGGAGACAGGCCCCATCGGTCCTCTGGGGTGTGAGGGCATGTAGGCCTGAAGCAGGGCCAGAGGATTTGGTACTAAACCTGCCTGGTTTGGCCCTGCCAGCTGGCACGAGCACTGCAAAGTGTTGGTATTTTTTGCGGTTGCTGAGGCAGGGTTGGACCTTACCCTGTAGTTAACAGCGTGTAATGGTCCTGAGTCGGTTGCGTCGGTGCTGGCAGGCCACCACAGGCCTTGAAAATGAAGGAGTGTGTCAGCACCAGGTGTTCCGGCCCCAGGGCAGGCACGCTTTCGGCTTGTGGGGGAAGCAAAAACAAACTTCTTTCAGCAGCCGGCTGCTGCCTGTGAGGACAGAGTGAATCCTGCCTTAGTGCCAGCGCTTTGATCCCAGCCGCTGTCTGGAGGCACTTCCCAAAAATATTTCATGTGGGAAGACTGTAGGAAGGGTGGACTGACAGGGACGTCCCTGATTTGCAGTGTGTGTTTCCCAGTGGGAGTGGAGGTGGGCAAGGACATCTGCCTGGCAGACCGGGGTGGGAAGAGATGGGTGCTGCACGGCCCTATGTCCCCCAAACCTGGCAGTCTGGAGTCGGCTCGGGGAAACCCATCCCTTTGCAAACTGCCCCCTCCTGTCTTTTCCACCTTCCTCTTCTTTACCAGGCTATCTCCAACACAAACCTTCATTTCACCTAGACTCATCCCCACTCCCTTCTTTCCTACCTGGCCCCAATTTCACTCTTTTTGTCTGGCAGACGCTACCTGCCTGCTTCCCTGAACCTGCATCTTAGAGTTCTCCATCCTGGGCAGCAGCTGCCTGGCAGCTTGATTTCGGGTCAAAATTTCCAGCCCTGCTGACTGATGGCTGCTCTGATTGCTTTTGGCTGGAGCTGTCAGGGCTCATGATGGACTTTCTCTCTCTAGTTCATCTGCACTCATCGATGTGGCAAGTCTCCTCCGCTGCAGACCAGACTCATGCATTTGATTCCTGCTCCGTGATCTACCCTGCCAGGCCCTGTCCTGTGTTTCTGATTGCCTGGAGCTCCCGACACACACCTGACACCCCAGATGTTCATCCCCATTGTGATCTGGTGCATGGAGCAGAGAGAAGGAACGTGAGAGGACAATGTTTGCCAGAAAGCATAGCCTGGGCGGGCTCTGTGCTATGCTCAGCATATGGAGGAAGCAGAGGGGATCTATGCCACCTTTGCTCTCTTCTCCACTCTTTGCAAGGACACGGGCTCCCAGCTCTGAGCTGTGTTTTCCTGGTGATCCCCGGACACGACAAAACTGCTCATGTGGAACGGATGTTGTACTGTGCCCTTTGATCTTGCCTCGGGAGCCCCAGGCAGGTCCACCCTGTCAATGACGCTTGTTTGATAACTGCAGGGTGGTCTGAGCAAGGAGCACTGTGGGAGTCTGAGCTGGGTTAACACCAGCACTTCCCTTCCAGGAAAGCTGGGCTTCTCCTTCTGTGAACTTTGAAGCCCTGGAGGAAATGCTGCGCTTGAGGAGAGCCTGCTGTGACTCGAGGGGGACTGGCTGGTCCTGCATTTGTGGGGGGAGGCCGTGAGGGGCACCGCCAATTAAGAGCAGGTCATGCTCATGACAACCTCTTATTCCATGACCTCAAATGCTGCGTGCTGATGGAGGGGAGGTACACCCCCTCATTCCCTCTGCCTCTCATGGGGACTCATCTTTTGGCCACCAACAAAATGTGGCTGAGGAGGGAACGTTGCCCCAGACTGAGTTTGGGGTTACAGCAGTCGCTGCTAAACATACTGCAAGAACCCCTCTCCCAGTGACCATCATTGTCCTACATGTCTCAGTGAAAAACGAGTCCATCTCTTCATTGCGGAGTTTCTCCAACGTCTATCATAGATGGAAACATTTTAATGCTAAAAGGGACTGTTAAATCGTGTAATTCAGTCTCTTGCACATTGCAGCCTAGAGATTTCCGCTGACTTGCAGCTGTATGGAAGCAGATCGCTCCTGTTTCGATGAAAGCATCTTTCTCATAAAGGCTCCTGCTCTTGATTTTTCCTGGATACAAAGATAGCGCTGCTCTTGGCAGCCTGTTCTGGCGGCTGAGCACCCTCTCTGTTAATAAACGTGGACCATCTTTCCAATTTGAATGTGCCTCGCCTTCAGCTCCCAGCCGCCGGTCCTCGCCATGCCTTTCTTTGACTAATGAATCGTTTCACAGCCAGGTATCCGAATCCCTGTTTGCAGGAGCACAGCCTGCCTTTTTGTGGCATTTAGAAAAAGAAGCAAAGGTGCTGCTTTGTTGCTTTCCCCCTCAGCTGCAGAAGCCCAAACCGCTCCTTTTCTGTAGTGCGGTAAAAAAACCAGGGAGCTCTCTTCCTCTCAAGGTTCCCCCAGCTGCTGAGAGGGCCAGGCCTTGCTGGAGGGGTTATTTCATTCATCTTCTTCTGCTTCACCGCAGATTTCTCTCCCCGTCATGTACCTGGATGTGCCCTGTCAATGACCCAGCGTGGTGCACAGCGGAGGTGCTGGCAGAGGTGATGCTGGAGCGGTTTCCCACCTACGCAGAAGGCTGCTGCAGGCTCCCTGCCCCTTCTCAATCTATCGCGCTGTCTGGAGGAGCAAAGCTGTCCTAGGAGAGTTGAGATCCAGTGCCTGAAAGCCTCCATTTCTTTTTAGACTTGTCCAATTACAAAAACGATCAAAAAGCCTTTAAATATACCCTGGAAGAAACCCTCTGATAAGCGTGTCTCCCCTTCTACCTTCTGCAGCACTTCTTAGGACTGCGCCTAAGGTCTGCGGGAGTCTGCGGGATGATCTCCCCGGGCTTCAGCGAGTGGAGGCAGGTCCCTCAGTCGCTTTATCTCAAAAGCCTCATCCATGTCCCCTGCCAGCACCTGGGGCTGAAACCTCTTTGGCAGGCAACGCAGAAGGGTTTGCTTTGCCCAGCGCAAAGAGATGCTGAGCCTGAGCAGAGCTTTTGTGATAAAAATAATCGTTACTAACTTCTCCCTGGTAGAGAGCCCTCATTTTCCTTGGAATCAGCAGGAAAGATCCCTGAATCCATACTGACAGGTAAACAAGGACAATATATGTATTTAAAATGATGTAGAAATTATTTAAGTCAGGTCTCTGTCAGGCTGGATTCCCTTTCCCCGTGGTGTAGGAGAGGAGCCACACGACCGGTGCCACAAGCAAAGGGGAAGCGCTCCCAAAGGCCAGGTGCAAAGCTGAATGTGAGCTCCTGCTCATATCTTTATTAACACTTATTTAAATTTAATCACCTTATTAAAGACACATTTTATCTTTCAGTTCACTGGCAGTTCAAGGCCTGGGGGAAAAAGAACAAAACAAAACACCAAAAAACCTCAGAGCAGCAGTTAATCATATTGAGGGAGTACAAATGAAATGATAAAAATAGAAAGGATGGACTGTTTGGTTTTCAAAATGCCGTCTCATTCTGCACCTGGATTGCGGGCGCTTGGTAGGGGTGAGACTTGTATCCGAGATCAAGGTCCCTGGAGCGGGAAGGTTCAATGAGCGTTTCCATTCACCAGGCAGAGACGGAGCACGGAGCCCGCGGCTGGAGACACCAAACAAAGGACATTGGGGGCCGCGGGTGACCTACCTGCAAGCAAATCCTGTGCCCCCTTCGGCTACACGGATCATTTATAAATCCGGGACAGCGGGTCACGTGGAAGTGGGATAATGTTTCAATCCATGATTTTTGTCAGAGAGGAGAAAGATTTGGGGCGTGGTGTCCCCTTAGCAGAAGAGATGCAGTGCTGAGATGTCGCCCTCAGGCCGTGGCGAAGAAGGTGTTGAGATGTGTGAGGGCACAAGAGAACAAAACGCACTGGCAGCGACTACATTTAGGGGGGACTAAACAAGCAGTGGATGCCATTTCCCTGACCATCAGTGCAGGGAGGGTCTGGAACAATCTCCCAGATGGGAAAATGGTGGAAAACTTACTCATTTCCCGGTGGAAAATACCCCCTGGAGCATTAGTTGGACCTCGTTGAGTGGATCGCAAGAGATTTGCACCAACGTCAACATGAATACAACCATGGGGCAGGAGCTGCAGACCCCGGAGGGCTTTGTCATTGAGCACATTCTGGTTTCAGCTGAGATATTCCCGGGAGCAGCAGGCAATGGCAGCACAGCTGAAGCCCCGGGAAACCCAGGGGGGTGAACGCTCCTGAAAAATCACATTTTGTCTTCAAATTCAGGCAAGAGAGTATCGATCAGTGCGGGATTGCACCAGGGTGGGAGAGGAGGGAGGAGGGCTGCATGGACAAGAGATGTTCCCGAACCGAGGTTTAAACTGGGATGCAGCTGGGAGCCTCCTTATCCACTGAACCTCGAGGGCAAGCTGGGCAAAATGGGGAGAAATGGGCAAAAAATAGTTAAAGCTAATTTTAGCTGGCGCCTAGGTAGGGTTCTTGGCTCTCTGCCAGGCAGGGAGGGAACATGGAGGTGTTTCCAAATGACAGCCCCGGCCACCCCAAAAGGGTGACAGTGGGAATCATTACCTTCCCTGGGAAACGTCACCCCACCCTCAGGGATCCGCTCGGGCCATTGTGGAATGAGTGTCCCTAGGAGATCCTTCTCTTAAAGGAACGTCCGTATCAGTTTAAGGATTAGGCCTTTGGTCTTAAGGACTTTGCTTGTTCCTCACATCTTTGGGATCCACTCCCCCTCCCCCTTGCAGCTCAGTGATTTCAGCGAGCAGGATTTCACCCCAGCGTCCAATAAACCCACGCAGCCATCGTTAGGCTCCAGAGTGAACACC
>VYZM01016721.1:169776-185143 GCA_013398915.1 Dromas ardeola
TCCATCCTAAACCTCCCCTGGCGCAACTTGAAGCCACTTCCTCTTGTCCCATGGCCTGTTCCTTGGGAGAAGAGCCCGACCCCCCCTGGCTACCCCCTCCTTTCAGGGAGTTGCAGAGAGCGAGAAGGTCTCCCCTCAGCCTCCTTCTCTCCAGGCTGAACACCCCCAGCTCCCTCAGCCGCTCCTCACCAGACTCGTGCTCCAGAGCCCTCACCAGCTCCCTTGCCCTTCTCTGGACACGCTCCAGCCCCTCAATGGCTTTTTTTGTGGTGAGGGGCCCAAACCTGGACACAGCCCTCGAGGTGGGGCCTCACCAGTGCCCAGTACAGGGGGACCATCACTGCCCCAGTCCTGCTGGCCACACTATTCCTGATACAGGCCAGGAATCCTGAGGTTTTGTGGTCTGACCCTGTACTCTTTTCTCTGTTAGAGCTTTCACGACTGCCGTGACACAGCTGGCTGTGAGGTTGCCATAGCCTTCATGCAAAGCTGTTACAGAACCATATATTCATCTTTAGTAAAATGGCTGGCACTGATTACAATGGGAACCCTGAGTGACTAGCTTGGATGTAATCTAGTATCAGGTATTTGCGTTAGCGTGCGTGAATTTTGCCCCTACTTACCCTGCATCTGTAATGGGGGCAGAGGATTACTGCAGTTCAAAGCTGCGAAGGAGATAGTGGGGGGTGTTTCATGGTTTAGAAATATGTGGGTGATTCAGATAACTGTAAAGAGGGTAGACAATAGTTCACCTGCCCTTCTGTAATCTATATATGATCTGTATGTATGAGAATTAGCTAATGAAAATGACTTTTCTCCCTCTTTCTTAGTAGTTCCAGGAGAGGGATCCACTTTTGCTGTCTTGGGAGAAGTCTGAGGCTTGCCATGGGTCACACATCTTCTGAAACAGGACAATCCTCTGTTTCTCTTTTTGCCCTGAGGTGACTGGAAGAGTTCTGAATGGAAGTTGAATCCTCCAGATTCCTCTCTTCCGTTTTGTCTGGGCATGGAATACCAATTAAAACATTCATTTAGCATTATCACAAGACCCATTTTGATATTGTGGCGGTGCCCACAAGTTTGAAGCACCTTGCTTACAATGAGCTCTTCCAGGTTTTTATTCATGGCATTCAATTTCCTAATATATTTGCCACATCTAAATAGAATCTGTCTTGGTGCTTTGTAGTTGAAAGCACCTCTGATAATGAGTTAATTAACCACTGTTGAGATGTCTTTAAATAGAGGCATTTTACATGTTGTCCTGTTAGCAGTATTTAATGAATACTTTTTGTGGGACTAAACAAATTAGTCAAAACCTCTGAATCTTGTGATTCAATTGCTGTATTATTGCTGGACCAAGTTTGCCTGGATAGCCCCTGAGAGGAAAAATGTTTATTTTTTTTTTTTTAAAAAAAGAAAGGATAAACTGCTTAGTCTAGAAATTTCTTTACGGTGCCTTACGAACTTTGATAAAAGTTCGTAAAGTAGTGCAAATAATTGTCAGATACCGTCCTTTTTTTCCCCAAAATCATTTTTTTCATTAAATTTGTGTAGTTCAGGAGCAATCCTGAAAGCTGTACCATTCTGTGTTGCTACTGTCTAATAAATGAACTTATTTTTCCTTCTTTAAGATGATGTATAGACTACTCTTGATGGGCTGCTCTAGAATCAGGGATGAGATGTGTCCTTGTTTCAGCACCTTTGTGTGCCATCAGCACCTTGTGTCCTACCCATTTAAGCTTTCAAGTGGGAAGTATAACAACAGCTCAAACTAGAAGGAAAACCAAGAAGCTGAAGGTTAAAACTTGACTGCTCAAAGTCTAGTGACAAGAACTGGGGTGTTTTGGGATGTCTTTGCTGTGAGGATCTTTCAGATGTGCCAGTTCCTCCACTGGACTCAAATAGTTTGCCTTTAATAGGCAGCATTATCAATAATATTGGGATATTTTCATCTGGGTTTTGAAATTTGAAATTTTCCTCCTTTTTTTTCTAAACTTCATTGGAAAGTTATAATATGGCCACCAGTGGTGTCGCACTTTCTTAAAGTGGACGTTGGGGATTTACGAAGACTGAAGTTATTTTAGTAATGTTTGTGCAGCGTTGAGGCATAGGTTGGGCATGGTGGCCTTCAAAAAATCAACTTATTTTGATGCGTTCATGCTGTGGTAATAAAAGACACAGAGGGAATTCAGTTTTCTTCTGGTGTACCTGCAATGATTTCACAATTTTGTAGAATCTATTTATGTGCTAAACTAGCAGGACTCCATCCGTGTAACCTGTTCAGTGAAGTGCCTGATTTACCAGCTCAATTTGGGGCTGCTCCTGAATGAGAGAAAATGCTGTTTTGCTTTAATAACTCTGAAAGCTAAAGTTAAGATATTACTTAGCAACGACTGTTGAACTTCATCCCAATTTGTCTCATCAGTTTTGGCTTTTTGCAAGATTTTTTTTTTTAGGGGGTCAATTTCTTGACAAAAATATGAACATTGTATGACCTTTATTAATAGACTGAATTAAAACTTCACCCCTAGTTAAGCAGCCCAGTTACATGAAGCAGCTGAAGATGTCCTCATCAAGACTTTCCACAAATGTTGAATCATTTAAATAGCACTTACTGACTTTCACTGTCAATAAATGTAGGTTAAAGAAGTTTCTTAGGGGGCACTTTGGTATGCCTTCATGGCTGCAAAAAATCGGAGAACTATGTTCTTTTAAAATCGAATAAAGTAGCTTTTCCCCCTTACAGCTATCCAAAATTTTCAATCCCCTTTCTTCTTATCTTGATTTCTGCCTGTATTTTCTGCTTTCTGGAGCAGATGTGATTCCTTTTGTATCTGGTGAATACAGCTTTTCATGCGCATGGATGTAACCCAAATAATATTTATAGCTGATGATACTGCTGCTCTTAGATTACATTCTCAAAATCGCCAACATCTAGAGAATATTGGATTGACCATCTATGTTTAGGCGAGATTTTTTCCATATATACGTGTTCTGAAGTAGTAGGAATATATTCGCGTCTTGGTCTTTGGCACTCTTAGTGCAGGAGTGAACAGCACAGGTAGTTTTTGATCAAGAGTTGTTTTAGGGAAGAAGCATTGAATACACTTCATTGAAGTTCAGTTTTGTAACCAATTTTAAATTACAATTAAACCTTACTGTAAAATGATTTGGTTCTATTCTTAGACCATTTACTGTTAAGTTGCTGTTCATCTTTCCGAATTTTATGCCTTAAATTAAAAGATGCAAGACCACTGGAATTTGAATGCTCTGAAGGTTAGAGTGAAAAATAACGTAATACAATCCTGGGACTCTGTACCAAAGAAGAAAAGGAAGATAATCTGAGGTTATTCCAGGAAGGAGCCTAACCAGCAGCTGAACTCAGTGGTTTGAGGTAGCAAATCATTAGACATGGCAACAAGTCTTTTCACTGTGATGTAATTTCTAGCGTATGTATTACGATTGTCATTGATAGTACTCAAATCTCAGGAGAAGACGAATGATGCAAAGAAGAATTCTGGATTTCTGAAGGTATTGAAGTACTTCTGCATCAGGAAGAGGAAGCTCTCTTTTTTACTGCATTGCGTTCCTTAGATATTAAGATTCGTTTTTGATGGTGGCGGAGAAATGGACTCCCGGGCAGGGATAATGAAAGAGATAATTTTGCAGGGAAGTATCACCAGCGCAATATAATTCTGAAGAATCCAGAAGAGTATTCTCATGTTAGGTGATGATAGTCTATCATTTTTAGCTTATCCTATTGTAACAAAGGTTATTTTTGGAAAACATTGTTATGTTTGAAGACTTATACGTAGATTCCTGTGTAAACTGCCCACGGATGTGGTTTGTTCTGGAAACAAATATTGTGTTAAAGTTATTTAAACCAGAAATTCATAATTACCTTTTGAATGTCTGCATGTTTTCAAAATGTTCCTGTGGTGATTAGTCTCTCATTCAAGTTGAGAACTTAAAAGTGGCAGTAAAATCTAGAAATCTAGTTGAAGTGATACCTTTTCTTGCCACTTTCTTACTTTTTCTTCAGTAAATATGAGCAAGTCCTTCATAAGAGCATAGATCGTGCTTTTTGCCCATATTCCACTAAAGCTTACTAATTTTGGCAAAGTGGAATAAAGTCCTGAATATTTATTTTTACTCTTAACGTGCTTATTCCAAAGACAATTGTAACTGCAAGAGAGGGAAACAATTGTGTTGATTCTGACTTCATGCCAACATTCAGAGCAGTTTTCTGAATTTGGAAATGTCATTTTTGTAACTGTTTTGCTTGAATCTCGTGGTCTATGTGCTGGAGGAGCACGTAGCTCCTTCCCTTTTTGCAAGAGGAGCTCAGCGCAGGGCAACAGTTGCGCTTAACCAGAACCACTCCTCAAAGAGCAGATCCACACTTCCGATGTAATGTCTGTCCAAAGTGGCTTAATTACTTTTGATCTGTGTATGTAGCATTTTACATCTTCCAAGTCTTTTACAAGCATTTAATTAGTATTTAAAAATAAAATACTGAGATATGGAAATTGGATCTTACGAATGGTTAAACACTGAAGGTCTGCTTGTGGATTTTTTGCTCAGTGCTGCGGTTGTTTTTAATGGCGTGTCTGAATGATACAGCCTATATGTAATATATGCTTCAAAAAGTGGATTAATCCCCATAGGCTTTAACTGACATCATATATAAGGTGAATATTAAGCTGCCTTTACATGACAATAATAAAACTTAAATACTGGCGTTTTAAAATCGATAGGTTCAAAATTTTGTGTAAGAAGGAAGTGGACCATTAAAGCAGTTGAAATAATAAAACCACCCCCAACCAAACCACCACCCAGTTAATAAACAAACACGCAGTTAAAATTAAAGGCAGAGTAAATATTCAATGGACCCAACTTTCCTTCTTTTGACTTTATTCTATGAATCTAGCTTAGAAACCATCAATTGGGCTAGAAGTGACTTGGCATTCAGTATGTATTGCATGTCTCAATAATAAATTTGTTGCTTCACTGAAATGCTTAGTAGTGTAACTTTCCAAAAGCTCCTTTTGAAACAACCTGACCCAAGGGCTAGAGCTTTTTGGCGAAGGTGAAGCTGTCGTGGCATTTGCAATGTGTGCGAATGTGTTTGCATTGTAAAAATACACAGAAATTGGAACTGAAATTATAACGGGAATTTTGTGTAACATTAATGCATAAAAGTAGAAATACAGCAAGTAAGAATTGTCTGTAAGCTATTATATAAACAACAAACAGTTTTTTGGTTTTATTTTTTTCTTTGCTTGTATTCCAAGCACCTTATGAAGTGATAATGCAATTGCATTTCTGCCTGGACTGAAGATGTTATAAGGATGAAGTGTCTCCAAAAGCATTTAATTTGTCTGAATGTGCTTGCGGCAAAACTGTCTCTATCATTGAGTAAACTGGCACACAGTTAGCTAAAGTTGTTCTGCAATTTGTCCAAAAATTGCATTATTAAGGAAATGTTTAGCCAAAGTGTTGTGGGGACTATTGAAATGATAACTAAACAGGGTGTTTTGGTAGAAGGTCAATACTAAATGTCACCCGTTCTGACTCTTTGAACTCCTAGTTACTGCCCAGCTTCAGGGGAACTTTGAGCTTCCAGCTTCAGGAACCACTTTGAGGACACTTGAACTGGTGCCCAGAAGAGAGAGCTCTGTGGTACCAGCACTCTGCTGTATTTCGCCTAGGCATATAGGTGTCATTTTATAGCCTGAATTAACTTTTAGTCACTGACTTGCTGACAATATGAAATTAATTTAATCTTTCTCGAGTGGGACTTCTTAGAACCCTTTTACATATGCTTACCTCAGTGCCATTTTGTCTTTAGTAATGGAATTATACAAGATTTATTCATTCTTCGATTTTAAACTGAATCTTGTAAATCCTTATACTCTGGCTTAGGGAAAGGCAGCCATTCCCAACTAAATTGTAACTGGAATGAAGAGGACTTTATTATCCAAGATCTAATACTGTTCCTTCTCCTTCCCTTCCCTCATCATCCTCCAACACCCCTGCCTCCCAAATCCGGTCTTAAATGTTTTTTTTTTCATAGAAGTGTACATACAAATATAACTTAGGTTAATACTGGAGGTGGTTGTACAGTCTGATAGTGGAATACTTCTCCATGTGTTGGGTGAAATCCAGTGTTTAAAAGCAGAATGAGGATTCCAGAAGCCATGACTTTACAAGATCTACTGCCGCTGTTTTTAAAAAAAATATAGATAAATAACTTCTGAGATGCAGGAGGAGCTTCCCGATAACATCTCCTGCATGGGATGTCTTCTGCTACCCAATCTGTACTCACTACCTTCTTGCCCCCTGAATTGCTGATGAGGTCCACCTGAAATTCTCTTCCTTACATTGACCTGCAGCTGAGAGCTCCTTCCTCCACTCCCTGTGCCTGGCTGCTAAGAAGTTTTGAATAGAGACTGTGATCATATGGACGTCTGTACCTCTGAATCTTTCTTCTTCCTTAGCTTCATGGTCATCCAGACTTGGCCAGAAGATCCTTGGGATACGTTTTACGATATTTCCAAGTACTCTTATAGTTTCATAGAGGTGCTGCTTTGTGGTGTCAATACTTATGCTGAGGCTCGAAGAGCCTGCCTTCTGAGGCATTTCGTGAGCAGTTAAAATAATGAAGTCATTTGGAGAATATTTTAAGCCTAATTGGAAACGTGTTTTAAAAAGCTGTGACTATGTAAGACAAGAAGGAAAGCTCCATCTTCAGGCTGTGGTGAAAAATATCCTCATGAGACTGTAAATACTGAGGTGGGGTTTTTTTCATTCCCAGCAAATAATAAGAGCCTGTGCTCTTTGAAATGTCTTTGAAATGTAAAGGTGACCTGTGAGAACCTTGAGTTAATTAACCAAGCTTAAGGGTTTTTTCGCTTGTTTTTCTGGATATCTTGCGTAGCAAACATGACCGTATCATTCATCCTTCTTGTTCTCTGGTTTTAAACTCATCTGCATGACAACTGCCCCTTCTCTCTGCTGTGGGCAAGAATAGTTAACTCTTTGGGATATTTTTTTCAAAATACTGAAGATGAGCGTCATCAAAAGGTGAAGATTTTCCTTTTAGAAATATATAAAGGGTTAATATTCTCATGCTTGGGACTCCTACACATCCTCTTGAAATATGAGGGCCTTTTTTTAACAAAAATTGTGGTGACTATATATGAAAGACTGTATCTTGCTGCTGCTTCTGACATAGTGAACCAGGTCCTAAGAAAGTCAGGAATAGAAACCAGTTTCCAGAATCCATTCTTGAGAGCCATAGCCTTAAAAAAAATAGCGTAACAAAACTCAGTGCAAGCCCTCATGGAAGTGAAAGGAGTTGTTTGTTTCCAGTTGAACAGATTTCACTCACAGTCACTCTAACGTAGATTTTACTTCCATGTGCTCTCAGCTGTGTCCTCAAAAGGATCAAGATGTATAAAGTGCTGCGGCCGGAGTTGCTTAATGTGACACAGGACGGGACACAGTTGAGTCCTCGTCATGTTTCTTGGATTCATCTGGATTTTTCCGACACTGAACCAATACTTGTGGACTGTACTTGTGTACTACTAAGGAGTTTAAAGTGTTTGAGACCTTTCCTCTAGGTATTTTGTCTCATCCCTCTTATGGCTTGGGCAAAATTCCCGATTCTCCTAGTTATTTTGTTTTTTCATATCTGGGGACTTAACACCAGTTCTTGATCTTCTTGTTACCTTATCTTAGGTTCAGTCTTCCTCTTCTTGCTATCTGGTAATTTGAATGAAACCACATTTACCACACTATGTAGCAATTAGCATGTGCAATTCCGTTAATCCTCCTTCTTCTGCTGCTTGTTGTTGCACGTGTTTACATGCATACTTCTTTTATCCCTTCGTAGCATTTTTGTTACTGGTCTTTGTGAGATCTAAGACTCCTTTCCCCAAGGAAAAGCTTCTAGCTTGGTCTACTGCAGACCGTAGAAGACAGTTTCTGGCTTCCACATCAGCTTAAAGGGTGTCTGTCATTCGGAAATGGGCAGGATTCTGCCTCTTCAGGAAAACTCAATTGCTTTCAGCCTTATTTAAGGAGAATGTTTGGGCCTTCGGTACAAAATGATGGAAGATTCAGAGCTCTAAACGTGAGAGATGACAGATGTTTTTGCTAACAGAAAACTGGAAGTACTTCTCACAAAGTGGCATTGGGTAACTTCCCAATGTTACACCAGATGAGGAAAACTGAAATTGCCTGAAGGTCCCCCTCTTATGACACTAATTTTGGCTTTCTTTTTAGAAATCTTTTAAACTGTGAAAATAGCCCTGGTTATGTTATGTGCTTGACTTGGAGCTTCTCCGCAGAAAACTAGACAAGTGGCTTCATCTTCAGAACACAAGGCCTATAGTTTCTAGTGAGTTTTTATAGCTGTGCGTAAGAGGTAATGTTTCCATGCTTTTTTCACTTTTGCTATCCTGACAGAGTAATCAAACTATTCTGTTTCGCTTTCTATAATTTTAATAGACTTGCTCCTTCCTGTTGAGTAGTGAGGGGCTGACTCTTGTTTATTCTTTTTTACAGGTTAGTGAACGTGGTGGAAAAGCCGCCAACTTTTAGGTGAAAACTTTGCAATGTACAACTTCACTGTTTAAAAACTATCACAGCTGCAAAGTCTGTAAACTGGGTGGTTATGAGACGGAACTAGAGGACTGACCCACGTTCAGTGTTTCATTTCTTCAGGGCCATGACTGAGCAAATAAAACAAGATTTTTTGCACTGTGCTCCTTCATATATTTCCCATTTTGTGAGGAAAAGTAAAGCTAATTACTGACAAAAACCCACACGAGTTAATGAAGCTATTTATCACCATGTATTTTTGTCACTGTCACAAGGCTTGGTGTGTATCCCAAAGGAAATCTTGCCCATGCATTAATAATCAGTCGTATTGTTCTACTTTTATCAACTCTGCCAGCGCTTATTAGGATTTACTTAGTGGAAAAGAGTACCAAGTTTAAGTCATTAAAGTTGTGATTATTCTCCACAAATCTTTATTGATTTGTGTGAACCTTTCATATACCGCAATACAAAGGGGAGCCTTGGCCAGCTTTAGGTGTCTAGGCTGTGCCTTCTACTCTGACCTGCTACAGGCCATTAATGATCGGTCTCAATTTAGTATCTCAATAGAGATACTAAACTCCAGGTAAAACTAACTTGCATCTCCCTCAAGAAAAAAAAAGTGTAGTACTGAATAAAATGGCATTCTAACATGTCTGAAGAAAGCAAACAGGCTAATGTTGACTTAAAAAAAAAGATTGATAATAGAAAATGCTTTTTTTCTGCCTTTTCCTTTTCCCTTTAGCTACTGCCAAACTTTAAATACAAGTGACAATTCTTTGCTTCTCTTGCTGGTCTTAAAAAGCCTGGAGACAGCATAAAATACATCCATATGGCGCTGAATACTTAGATCAGTGGCACAGCAGGCTTTTATCCAGTCGTCCTTCAATATCTAGTTGTCAGCTTTAGAACTTTTTTTTTTTTTTTGATAGTGTGGCATTAGGATCTTGGTGGAGTGGTTGCATAAAAGGTAGAATCCTTTGGGAGAATTGTTACTGTGCTTGTTAGAGGCAATTTCTTGTCCATTTTCTATCCCTGGGGAATGTGTATGTGAGGTTTAACATAAGCTTAACATTACTTCAGAGTGCATCATGTGATTGTATTGGGTAGCTCATGCAGTTTCTCAGGAGCTGCGGCGTCACGGACGCTGAGGCTAGCTGAAGCAAGACTTGGGATGCGCTGCTTGAAAGCAATTAGCGAAGATCATAATGAGGATGTTCTGGCAGGTGTTGCGCAAAAGGACCCTGGTGCCAGAAGGACCGGTGTTTCATGTTCAGGAGAGCTAGGCAGGTTCTTCTCTGACCTGCATAGGGAGGCTGTTAGTTTTTTATAAGTACAATTGTGCTTTTAATATTTCAGGCTCTGCGTTGTGATGCTGAGGATGTTCTCTGGAGTGTTTCTCGTCGGCTGAGAATTGTCTGTTCCCTCTTTGTTGCAGAGATGGTCTGTGAACAAGTGTTTCCCAGGGTCTGCATCCCACCACTGCAGCCTGAAATCAAGAGAGGGGCTCAACAGCCAGTTGCAAGGACAGTATTTTTCATACCTTTCCTGGCCCACACTTCCCCAAAAGGCTTCCAGAGGTATTAGCAGATGATCTTGATCAACAGAGCCTAGTTCAGGACACAAAATACTTCAACATACGCTTCTTTAAAAGGGTGGTGTGAAAATATGAGCAACCTGGAGATGCTAAACTGTTGAAATATGAGTGAGCCAGCTCAGCTGTCAAAGGGGAAGGCGGAATCTTCTAGCGAGATGTGACCGTAAGACCTCTCCCAACAGAACAAGGGGCTTTGTCACTTGTCGGTGTGTCTGCTTGCATCTTTTCCAGTGGCAGAAATGAGACTGTTCACAGTTCTCTCTGAGCTTTTTTTCTCAGCATTAAAACCAGGTTACCTTGGGGAAGGGAAGTCTAACTGAGATTTTTAGAATGAAAGCCAACAAAGTTGGTAGTAACCACCACCTACTGCAAGATGTCCCTGCCTGTGGCAGGGGGGTTGGACAAGGTGGTCTTTAAAGGTCCCTTCCAACCCAAACCATTCTGTGGTAACTCTTTTGCCAAATACGCGCAGAAAACTGAAATAGAGTACGATGGGAATTAGACTGGGAAAATTCATAGTGCAAGATTAGGAATAAAGTGTAAACTTCTTCATTTAAGGAAAAAGACAGCAGTCTTTTAATAGCTTTTACTGATTAGCTATGCATTCTTTCTTACGGAGATGAAAACATTAACAGTGTTCAACTAGGTTTAAACCCAAGTGTGTGTCTATCTAAATGTGTAGGTAATCTAAAGTCAGGCTGAGAAATTTAGATTTGAGACATGAACCAGTTCTGAACTGCTAGGTTTTGGAAATATTTTTTTTTCTCTCTTCTGGAGAGGGAAAAAATAAATCCTCAAGTTTCGCAAATTTTCTCTGCAGTGGATTGTATTGACTTGTACTTAAGAACAAGATTGGGAATGTAGTTTCACAGAGCTGATGTTTTTTTGTGTATCTCTACGGTAATATTGGAAGGAAAAAGAAATCTGGACTAGAAACCTGACACAAACTAATTCTTCTGTTAATGCAGATGCAGAACCTCTCAAGTTCCCTTGAATATATTCACAGTTGCCTTGTGGCAGGCTGAACTCGAAGGACAATTTTCTCATGGAGCGCGGTACTCGTGAAAATTTAATACTTGTGCCAAAATCTATCGCAGAATCCCACTGGAAGACAGTCGCTGTAGCCAGGGCAGCTTTTCAGGCCTTGGTTTCGCTAATCCCTCTGAATGAAGCACCAAAAGCAGGTGTCCATGTATCAGCATAAATAATCTGCTATCTGTGGGGCTTTAATTAGTGATTGAGAATCTTCTTCCTATTTAGTGGGCAAATAAATTAAACATATATTGTCAGGGACAACCCGGGTATCAAAGATCATGTTTTACTGTTGAGACAGGATCCTTTCCTGTTGAGTTCTGAGCTTGTTGAACCAGAGCTGGTGGTTTCCTTAGGATGGAAAAGGATATAAGGGTATCCTTATATCCTTAGGATATAAGAAGCCAAGTTGGAAAAACTGATGTTGCTTAAGCTTCTGCATTTGTGTAACACCAGTGTTGACATGTTACAGGCCTTGTTAGGCATGGTTATTAAAAAAACTCTGGGAAAAAATACTTTCTAGGTCAGAAAAGTGCATCATCCTCAGTGTCCTTCTGTCTTGCATGAAGTATTGTGGCACAAGCAGGGCCTCATCGCTTCTGTTAGGAAAACAGCACACTGTACATCCTCTTCTGAGGTACTCAAAGAAAAGAGTGAATGAAAATTAATGAGCTTTTCAGGCTAACATGTATTTTCACAGTCATCTTTTTTATAAGGCAGTTACTGAAGTGTTAATCATTTGATTACTGGTTGTTGTAGATAAGGGAGTAATTGGTCCCTTTTTGTAAATTATGGAAATGCTTGACAGGAAAGAGCAGTCGGCCAGGCAGCAGCCATGACAACTCTCGTTTGTGTGGGGTATTGCCTGGAGAGATTGTCTGGAACTAAACCCCCTTTGCTCTGGTGACATCTGGGTTGTGACAAAATTATATTTCCGATTTGCTTCTCAGTAGCAAGGGCATGTCTTCCTGCAAGGTCTCAAATGCTTGTGAAACTTGCATGATTTTGGGTATCACTTGAAATGCGTATTCATCAATTTCTATTAGAAGCCATTAAAAAATTAATCTTTGGCTGTGGCTGGGGAGAAGAGTTGAATCTTTGCCTCCTGAGTGACAAATAGCTTTAGTGGTGTCAACTGTTTGAAGACATTTCACTGAGACTTGAGGAGCTGCAAATTTCACTGATTTCCTGGGGCTATAACTGATATAGACCCCGTAGATATTTTTGCCATAACTCTTCAGAATCCTTCAGGAAAATCATATCGTGCCCTCTCTCTCTGAAAGGAAACGCACTGAGTGAACCGCAACGCCTGTGAAATGCAGGATCATTGCATCTTTTTTTCATATGCTTAGCGTTTAAAATGGTGCTACTATGAAAATGGACTTGCTTCCTTTCTTTGTGTCCCTGGTATTGTAGCGTGTGAGAATAAGCTGCAGATGATATCAGCCGTTCACATAATAGCTTTATGTGTGCTCATCTGCTAGGTAGGTGTCATTCCTTGTTATATCATGCTACTTCACTCGACTCTGTTGCTTCCCTTCCTGCTGTTCTGCACCAGACAGTCATAAATATTCATGCAGGCTTCCTACCATCCATTTAGGCTTGTATACCTAGCTTATGGTCTGTTCTAGTTTGTTAAATGCAGGCTTTTTTTAACGCCGGAGTGCTGAAGGCTGTCTAGTGAGCTAAAAGGCTGATGTCACAGTTTCTGGTTTGTGAAATTGCTGGCAACTGCGAAGATATCGAGGCTTTAAAATATTTCGCTCGGAAATTCTTCCATCACAAAGAGTTGACCGAAGTTCAAGGCGCTTGGTTGTTACATGGTAAAAAGAAAACGGAAATTTCTTCAACAGCAAGCATTTCTGGCCATGCTGTTTCTTACTTAATTGTAATAATGCATAAAACTCGTCTTTGCACCTTAAGCAGATGCTCAGCTATAATAAAACTGTCTCAATTTGCCTTGAAAAGTCCAGTTTGGATAGAGTCTTTGTAAGGACTAAGGGAATTGAATTTACAATGAGAAAATAAGTAACTTTTCTTCGGTATCTTTCAGTACATTTAAATACTCGCGGCTCTTTTTCGAGGGGAGGGGAAAGGGGGTGTTTCTGAGGCCAGTTACCCTCTTGGTCATTTGACTGGTTCGGTGGCCAGATCTTATTGAATTCACCACCATTTGGTGTAGAGCCCTGCTCTTGGTTTTCTTCGCTGAGGCAATGCCATTACTGTTAGTGTTACTGTTAGTGTGACCAGCAGGAGTAGGGAGGTGACTGTCCCCCCGTCCTCAGCACTGGTGAGGCCACACCTTGAGCGTTGTGTCCAGTTTTGGGCACCCCAACACGAGAGAGATATCGAGGGGCTGGAGCGAGTGCAGAGGAGGGCGACGGAGCTGGCGAAGGGCCTGGAGAATCAATCTGATGAAGAGCGATTGAGGGAGCTGGGACTGTTTAGTTTGAGGAAGAGGAGGCTGAGGGGAGACCTCATCACTCTCCGCAACGACTTGAAAGGACGTTGTCGAGAGGTCGGTGCTGGTCTCTTCTCACAGGGAATTGGCGATAGAACAAGAGGGAATGGCTTCAAGCTGCAACAGGGGAGGTTTAGGCTGGACATTAGGAAAAAATTCTTCCCCGAAGGAGTGGTCAGACCCTGGAATAGGCTGCCCAGGGAGGTGGTGGAGTCCCCATCCCTGAAGGTGTTTGAGAGCCGTTTAGATGTGGGGTTGGGGGATATGGTGTAGGGGAGAACTCTGTAGAGTGGGGTTGATGGTTGGACTCGATGATCCCAAGGGTCTTTTCCAACCTGAGTGATTCTATGATTCTGTGTTCATCTGTGAAGGTGTTAAAATATGTGTTTAAAAAAAAAAAAAAAGTTAATTTTTAAGACGATACCCAACCCCAGCACCTTATTGGAACAGGAGCTCAATGATGAGCAGCACAGTCTTAACCTGAGCCAGAGGATTAGGCACTGATACTACTTCACACTATGAATTTGGGAATTCAAGGTTAGTAAAGATGTTAAGATTCTATGTAATGTCCAATACTATAGCCTACGATGGAAAAAAAATAAATAGTTCAGGATTACCTTAGGCTTCCCGAAGTCTCTTGTATTATCCAGTCTATTAATTTCTGTAGAGTTACTACTAATTTCGATTGCTTCTGATATTGGTAGTCTTTGAACAACTGGGGTGATGGCTGTGGTCAGTTATTTCGTCTTGTTTTGTTGATTGATAGCTAAAAAATGAAAATATGCAAATGGAAAGCACCCCTTTCCCTGTAGTTCACTAAGGGCAGGCTGCTACAGGAATGAAGCTGGACGATGGGAATCCTCCGCTGCCAGTTCCTGGGGACTCACCAGTGTTAAAACATACCAAATAATGCCCGGTTAGTCCAAGCTGTCAGAACAAAATTCAATGTGGAATGTCTCTGCCAGTGCTGGAGCCCACAAGGGCAGGTGTGAAAAATGCTGGGAAGGGTGATGCATCTTTTCAAAGGTGGTAGAGTTAGAGAAAATCCTTATGGACCTTACTCTAGTGAATTTTAGCACGTGTTTTACCTGTGGTTTACTGTCTTGATCTGTTGCTCTGCTTTAATTCAGAGAGGAAGAGAGGAAGTGTCAGAGCAGGGTGTCGCTGATGGCAGCTTGAGCTTTCTTCTTTCCTCGCCTCCAGTTGTAAGAGGCTACTGACCAGCGATACTGTTTTGTATGAAATAACACTCTAAGGGGACGGTTATTCCTTAGGCTTCTGCTTACTTTGAATTTGAATCAAAAGGAACCCATTGCCGCCTACCTGCTGCCTTGGTGCTGGTTTCATGCCTGTTTGCAGACTTGTAACTGCTGATTTTGATAAGTGTAGTGCACATCCCTAGAACTATTGAATAGCATGATACAAACATCGCAGCGTATTTTACAGATGTCTGGACTGATCCAGCTGTGCTAGCAACGTGCAAGGTGTAAGATGTGTACCCCAGGAGCAGTAAGCTGATTTACCTGCTCTGCTTTGTGGGTACCAGCCAGTGATTCTCAAACTGGGTGCTATAGACTACCAGCAATCCCTCAGGTCAAAGCAATTGATCCAGGACTGTATCAAACAGTTTTCAATACTGCTTTTAATTAAAGAAGGAAAAAAAAAAAAAAAAA
>VYZM01016721.1:185154-219076 GCA_013398915.1 Dromas ardeola
AAAAAAAAAAAAAAAAAGCTGTGTTGCTGGTGGTGACCTGAAAAGAAATTAAGGATTGGCAGGGATTCATTGGGCTAAAAAGGTCAGCTGCAGTTGTTTGACGTTGTTATTGATTGCGTCTGCCTTTCTAGAATTCCTTTTCAGGGTAGGATGCCATAAAACCTACACAAATAAACTGCCAAAAACCCCTTTCCGAGCTGGTTGCTCTGCTGTCTGTCCTTCTTTCCCCCTGCAACCACGTACGAGTTGGCAGCAGCCAGCAGCATCTTTGCTGCTGTTTTTTCACTGTGTGATGATCCGTTGTTGGCAAAGCAACAGTTGGTTTCCTGTGCCGCTGCCTCCCATTTGCTCTGTGCAGACGTCTCCAAGCGCGGGGGTTTGTGGACTTCAGTCTTCTACAGCCTGTACAACCTGCTTTTAAGTTCTTGAAGGACTTTGGCTTATTTTTTTTTGCATTTTAGAAGTATTCTTATGACAGACCAAAATGTCTACTGAACCGTCAAAGAAATATACAAATATCGAAGTTTTGCATCAACAAGTTATCTGCAGATCTTCGCTGGCCCATAGTTCCTGTGTAGAGCAATGTAGCTGCCAATTTCCTTTGTCAAAGAAGTTGCAACTAAAATAGGAGTGACAAAACTGCTGAAAGTGTATTAAATGGACTTTTTATTCAGAGTGTGCTCCTTGCTCAGGGCTCCCTGTGCTTCACTCGATCTGAAGGTGACGGATTCACTGTAGGTACTTTAATTTCCTTTGCTGATCTTCCTGTGTTTGATCTAGGCTGCAAGCTTCAGCCTATTGTTTTCATTCTATTTCAAATGAATAAGAAAAACATAATCAATTAAAATCAAGGTGAGTTGCCTCTGTTCTCTGGGATGAATGAAATACAAATATATTTAAAGTAGAAAATGATGGAACATCATTATTACTAAAATTATTTACAACAAACCCAAGCTGTTCCTAGTTTTTCTGGGTCTTGTTTGTTTCCATCTAACTTTCTGGATATTCTACATTAAATTCCTAAACAGAATCTTAAATTCTGTCTTAAAGAAGCAAATCTGTTTAAAAGGACAAGAGTATAATTTATAACCTAGATCTTTAGCTAGGCTGGGAATAAATTATCTTAAAAGAGGCTATTTGGACCATTTTGTTTGTACATAAAGAAGCCATTGCTGCTTTGGTATAACGCAAGAACCACTGAAGTAGTACGAAAGCGACTTGCACAATTTTTGTAGTGTTAACAGTACAAAATGTTGTTATTTCCTGGAATCAATGAGGGCAGCCGTTCCATTTCAGCAGCCAGGCTGGGAAGCCGTCCTCCAGCCAGCTTTATCCGGCATAGTCTAAACATGCCTTGAAAATGTCTCATAAATACACATTTAATATTGCCCGTTGCTCTTAAAAAAAAAATAAAAATAAAAAAAAAAATATATAAAATCATCTATAGCCATACTTTTTTTATTAAAAGTAACGTGTTTTTTTTCCTGACTGTATTTTTTAGTTGTAAATAAAGCTGCTTACTGAGGGTAGAGCCATGGATGTATTTCAAGAAGGTTTATTCTTTGCAGGCTTTCTTCTAATTTTTTTTTCCCCTGGATTTTTTTTTTTTTTTAATTTATTGGGGACTTAGGGATGCAAAGTATTGGCTCAGATGGGCCTTTAGTCTGATCTCATCTGGCGTCTTGCATCAGGAAAGAAATGGCAGAATAAAAGAGGTTTGACAGTAGAGCAGATGTGGAATCAATGGGGAAAAAACCAACTTCAGGGTAAAAAAATCTTTAATTAAAGCCAGGAGGCGAGACCACATCAACTCTGCCTTTTACCTCTGCTCTCTGTCACTAGACTTGATGCTGTCCTCAGAGTTCCTCAGCTGCGACTATGGATAAACTTAACCTTACTGAGAATTTGTTAGATGAATGCAATCTGCTGCCTCTGTCAGTGTCTTTGGGATAATGAATGAGTTTTGTTCCTTGCTTTGGGGGAACTGGGTGAAATTTCCATAGCTTGACAGTGAAGAGCAGAGGAGGATTTTTTTTTTTTTTTTTAAAGAAGCTGCTTTAATCACTCTAATACAGCATTTCTGTTTTAAGAGCTCAGACTGACATACCTAAAAATATTCTTCTTGATTGCTGGCTCATACAGATCATTTTAAGTCAACTATGAGCATCCTCCTTTTGGGGCTTCTTTTTAAATAAAAATCTAAAAATGGTTTTCATGCATTCATAATTCAGTATATTGTTCTTAGCAATGCTTTTTCCTCGAGGCTTGTTGCCCTGGGTTGTTTTTTCCAGATCTGGATTAGCAAGCTCGCTGATGCTCAGCGTTAAATCTGTTGAGTTTCAGCAACTCTTTTAAGCATTGGGTCTCAAGTACCAGCAAATTTGAGCATGAAACTTGATGTGAGGCCAGTAGTCGGAAGATCTTGGAGCCCTATCTCTCAACAGAACTCCTTGAGTGCTATCGGGTCATCTGTTTCGAGAGGAGAGGGCAGAACAGAATTTGACTTCTCAGTAAGAAATACAGTTCCTTGTCAGCATCTCGGTTATTACTGGATAAGCTGTGTTATGGTGTGCCTAGTAAAGGAAATACTTCCAGTGAAGATTTTGAGGTGAGCTTATCTGAGAAAGAAAGTTGTAGCGTCACGGGGATTTATCCTTCAGCCAAATCTTAAAGGAGTCTTGCAAAGGGCAAGTTGAAATTTTGGGATTACACTGTGATTTCTCTGTATGTGTGATGAGGCGGCTTTCTTCATCTTCCTCTCTTTAACTTACGCTTTTAGCAAGTTGGATCTCTGTTAATCAAGTCTGCCTCTGAGAACGGGGAGAGGCCAAGTGGAACTTTTAGCTTTACAATGAAAAAGCTGGATAGAAGGATTGTTTTTGAGATTATTTTGCTTTGCAGATGTTTCTTGGTTTATTCTTTATTGCTTTGAAAGTGCTAACAACAACTAGTATGAACTCGGAGATCTAAGTGTGACTTTTCTGGAAGAATCCTTGTGCAAGATGTGAATCTCTTGTATTAGAGAAGCAAGTACGTGCCTAAGAAAATGAAATGGGGAGGGCCATGAAGACGCTGTGAGGGCTGGAGCCCCTCTGCTGTGAGGACAGGCGGAGAGAGCTGGGGGGGTTCAGCCGGGAGAAGAGAAGGCTCCACGGAGACCTGGGAGCCCCTGCCAGTCCCTCAAGGGGCTCCAGGAAAGCTGGGGAGGGACTCTGGGTCAGGGAGGGGAGCCGTGGGACGAGGGGGAAGGGTTTGACACTGCAAGAGGGGAGACTGAGCTGAGATGTGAGGCAGAAATTCTTGGCTGTGAGGGGGGTGAGCCCCTGGCCCAGGTTGCCCAGAGAAGCTGTGGCTGCCCCATCCCTGGAGGGGTTCAAGGCCAGGTTGGACGGGGCTTGGAGCAACCTGGGCTGGTGGGAGGTGTCCCTGCCCAGCGCAGGGGGTTGGAACTGGATTATCTTTTAAGGTCCCTTCCAAGTCTAACCTAATTTTATGATTCTAGAGCCTGCTCCTCTTGTGCAGCATACAGTGCAAGTGGCACAATCCCAATTACTTTTCCTTTGTAGGTCACTCCTGACTGTTGCCTGAGCCCTTTGCAGACTCTGCCTGGCAACAAATGACCTTCTAATCCCATGCTGTCAGGGAGATGATTTGTATTATCTAATGGGTCTCTCCCATCCCCGACTCTCGTGTGAGTCTCCCCAGGGACTCGTTACAGCCCGCAGCATGGAGTGCTGCCTGCAGTGCTGCCAGCGGTAGCCGGCGGCACGTATTCTGCATGCACTGGCGTGGAGGAGTGGTTGGTACCCGCAATTAATCAATGTCATTAGTGGTGGTTGGCGTTGGACATACAAATCTCCAGCGCGCAAGGCCCCAGAAGCGGGACAAGGCAGTCTTCAAGAATGAGATGAACGACCTTGAAATCTCGCCAGTCGCTGCTGTCAGATCAAAGTTGCTGGAACTATGAGATTAGCGTATTGATTTCATCTTGCAGATGAATGCTCTTTCTGAAATAAGTGCTAGGCAGTGGCTCAAGGCTTCCAGACAAAGAGTATCGATCAGGTTGACTCCATTAGCTGTTGAAGGCTTTGAATTTGGGCCCTCGTAGTTAATGGCAGTTTCGCTGATAGGAACTTCACAAGTTCCCGTCTTTTAACTCGGTTATGTGTCTTGGATACTTTGCTGTTTGCCACTGATTCAGCTGCTGATTTAGGAGGATGTTCGTATTTGGGCATCTACTTCTTTCTGTGCTGAACCAGTGATCAAACCTTTCCTTTTAGGAATTTCCTATTTTTATATACCAGAACAGCCCACTTCTTTCTGTCGCTTAGTATATTAAAACATTGCAGCTTATCAGAATTAATGCGGATGAAAGCTTCCACTTACTGCTTTGTACAGCAAAACACGTCTCTCTCTGCTCTTCCCCCAGCCTCCCAGGAAAAAGCACCACACAGTCTTTTTAACCTGTTCAGGTTTGATGGTTAGAGGGTGAGTAGCCAGTTCCGTATGGGAGTCACCAGTGATCTCTAGGTCCGGATTCTTCCAAAGCTGGTACAGCTGAAGGAAACCGTCTGAGCAAGTCGGATACAAGCTTAAAAACTCCCATGAGAACTGGTTGCCTTCCCATCCAGGAGTATTCAAAACCCGCCTGGAGACATTCAAAACCCGCCTGGTCGCGTTCCTGTGCAACCTGCTCTAAGGTGACCCTGCTCTGGCAGGGGGTTGGACTAGATGATCTCCAGAGGTCCCTTCCAACCCTATGATTCTGTGATTCTGTGATTCTGTGAGTCTGTGAGTGTACACTGGTAAGCTGTGCACTTAAGCAATGGTGTCTGAGCCACAGCTGTGTGATTAGGAGCTGGTTAATGTGGACGTTGTTTTTGTTATATCAAAAGCTTGAAGCAGCAGAAAACTCATCTAATGAAACCCATGCTGCTACTGTTGTTCAGCCACTTAACGACAGAAGAGTTTCCAAAATTGATGTTCAGGTGCAGTGTTGGAACAAATGATTTCTTTGGTTAATCGCTTATTTTCTTAGCTTCCCTAAGCTTCAAAAAAATCTCGGATGCCTTGCCTGTGAATTCTTACACTGGAATGACATCTGACAACTCTGTGCGCTAAGGAACGGAGGAGAGTCCACTGCCCAGCTGAATAGGTTATTTCAGAGTTTAATTACCCTCAGTTTCGAAATTGCATGCCTCTTCTGGTAGGACTTTGGTTTGGACTTGGCTTTCAGCTGTTTGATCTTGATCTACAGAAAGAAAAGAGGCTGGAGCCCATCTTTTCTTATCACTATGTTACTTCTCTGCTGTTCGTCACCTTTCAGTTCTGGTAAACTGTGCAAGCTGCCTTTTTTTTCTTGCCAAAAAGCTCCTTCTCAACTCCTGAATTGCGGTTTTTGCTCCAGCCAAAGCTGTGCACTGCAGTAAAACGCCATTTGCAGCATTTCCTCCCCCACCTTTATTCCTCCAAGGATAATGTTAACTTTTTTTTTTTTTTTTTTTTTTTTTTTCCCAGCANAAGGATATTTTTTTTTTTTTTTTTTTTTTTTTTTTTTTTTTTGTCCCAGCAGCATACCAGAAATATTTTGGCCCAAAGGATGTTGTATGCTACTGCATCGCTGACTAATGCTGCCCTGGACATATTTCTGCGTTGAAATTTTTCCAAGAGATTAAATGAACCCAGTAGATTTTTAAAAAACCACACTGCTTAATGAAACAAAGATGAAGTCTTGACTGTCTTATCTGCTTCCTTTCGTTATAACCCCCAGATTGCTTACCCAGTTGTTTGCAATCTGTGTTTTAAGCAGCCAGTTGTTCTTGGCTGTGTGTATTACCTTGTGCTCCTTCTCCCTGCTGAGCTTCATTTTCCTCTTGAGGTCACTTCTGCGTTTTTCAAGATTATTTTGAATTCTGATTCTGTCCTCTAACTCGCTTGCAATCACTCCCACATTAATGCCTTCTGTGAATTTGATAAACATACAGCCAGCAAGACAGCTAGAAAGCGAGTGAAAATATGTAACAGAATGGGATTCAAACTCTCCTGCAGATCCTCAGTCAACAAATTGGTTCTTTTTTTGGCGATGTTCTTTATTATTGTTATATTTATTTCTTTTTAAAGTCATGCCCAGGGTCTTAACGTTCCGTTGTGACGTTCCGATTAAAAACTGATGTAAAAGTAAAACTCATCCAAGAGCCCAGGGGTTCGACTCCAAACGCAAACGGTGAACTGTGGCTCAATGGCCCTTCCTTGTTGCTCTGCCAAGGGAGGGGAAAAACATCAGCTATTTCTGCAGGTTGGAGTGTGCTAAATTCCTTACTGGGAATTTAGTTTGTAAGTGTTGTAGTAGGTCCACATAAATGCAGTTAGCACATTTAAGTACTCGGTATACTCACAAAATCATGTGTGACATTGCTTTAGCTATGACTAGCCCAGGGGCCTGTGCTGTGCCTCCGTGTGGGAAAAATGTGATCAACATAACTGACAATAGATTAATTTCTGTGTGTTTTTGTTCTCTGCTCAAGCTCTCTGAAACGGGGCTTAGAGCAGCACGGCTTCCGCAGGAGAATCGGCGTATGCATCCACATCGCTTTAGTGTGCAACAGATGGTATATGAATCCTAAGGTGATTCATCCGGCTATTTTTTGTAGGGCTGGGGATAGTTTCTGCCATTGGCAGGCGTGTGTGGGGAAGCTGGGGAGAGGTGAGATGGTGTGAAGTATTAGGAGTGGCTCTTTTTTAAAGAGGGAATATTTAAAGCCAGTAACCCTCTGGACAAGGTGTCTGTTTATATAATCTAAACTTGTGAATTTCTGAAGAGAAGATTCACTGACTTTTCCTTTTAATTATAGATACAGTGGGAATTGTGGGCTTTCACTTCTGCCAGGATTTTTCAAGCAAGGCTTTTTTTTAAAGGAGTAATGGTGATGCTTCAGTAATCATTGTGGAATTGAAACTCCGAGCAGTTGGTATTAATACTAGCTTGATCTGGTGCCATTGACATGCTATGTAAAGAAAACCTTGGTCTGTTTGGAAAAGAAATGTCTTTGATCTGAAGTGCATTAAGACACTTCATCCGAACGTCAGTTGAAGCAGATATTTAAATATAAGCAAGCCAAGGGGCACCTTATTTTTCCCCTCTTTTTTGTGAAATGAGTGAAGGTAGGGTGGGGAAGCTCAAAGAATATGAAATAGAAAATCTTTTCAGATTTGATAGTTTCTAGACAGACTCCCTCCAGGATATCTCGGTGTACAGTGGGAAGGGAAATGTCTTCCTAGGAAGACTTCAGTGTTCTTCAGGGGTTGTGATTTTCCAAAGAAGATTATTTCGTGGGTTTGATTACATCCCCTTGCACCTTTAAAGAATTAAATTTGACTGTTGGCATCAGTGGCCATGTGAGGAAAAGAGAGCGTGTTTGCGGTGCTGCAAACCCATTACTGGGATTTATAGTGTGTGCTGCAGTGGGAAGGTATTGGATTTGCTGGTTTCTGTCTCTGGAGGATTTGAGTTGCTGGGTCTGGAGTGAAACCCTCCTCCTCTCCCAGCCCGTAGCTGTTTGTCCTGCGCCAGCTTGTGCTGTTCTTCAACACATCCATGGGGGCCTGGGACAAATTTGAATAAGGGATTCAGGAATCCTGCCCATCTGAGATGTGTTGCTTCCGAAAACCTACTCACCGAAGGGAATATTTGCTCTACCTTTGTGAAGGCAGCTTTTTAACTTTGAGGGAAACCTGATTATGGCTATGGAGGGGAATATGTTAAAAATACACGCAGGAATTCAAATCTTGACACTTGGGAAAATCCTTTTCTCAAAGGCTGTCTACTGGATTCTTGTTAGTTTAGCACTTCTGCAGAGTTAACTGAAGTTTGCAGATGGATTAAAACGTTGCTTAGTACAAAACTGGAGATTTTGTTGAAAGTTTTACACTAAGATTTAAAGAAAAAAACCCCAACCAGAAAACCCCCCAAAACCACACACCACCACCCACCTTCCCCCACCAGAATTTTGGCTTAAATTCCCCATCTCTCTTGATGGTCATCTTTGCAGAGGACTAACATCTCTACAAGCTTATTTGAAGAACACAAGCTTTGGGTCTTGCACATCCAGCTGCCTTTTATCTGTACCTGCAGTGTTTGATGGCCAACGTAAGTCATACAGCTCTTCTCCCCTGCCAGTGGGAGATGGCAAATTCCAGCTGCAAGGAGGTTAGAGCGAAACAACTGGAGGTAATATATTCTTGAGTAACTTCAGTTGTTTCCTAAGTAATTTGCCTACAATTAGGAGTATTTAAACATATTGAAATGAGGCAAGTTGAGATGTTCCAGCTCCTGCTGGTCCCCTCCAGGTGAAGGTGGTATGGAGTAGGAAGAAGTTGCGCATTGAGTATGAGTTAGGCTTTGTCCCAGCTCAGCTATATCGCTGGTCTTACAGGAGTAGAAAGTAACTGTTGTGACAGTGATTGTTTTAAAATGAACCTCATATTACTTGTCTTAAGGTCCCTTCCAACCCAAACCCCGAACCATTCTATGATTCTATGAAAATGAGATGACAAGGTAGCCTGATACCTGGCTGGAATGTTATGAGACCTCGGTTATGAAATGAGGATCTTGCCGTATTTTGTGGTTTTACCTGGCCGAGCTGAGTGGCAGCTACAGAGGAGCTGCAGCGTCACAAACGGCTGCATGAAAAAGGCTTCGCCGGTGTCCCTGTTGAGTATCAGGTGTGGCTGCACATGCTGCAGTGACACCTTCTGATTGCAGTGCTGACTGCCTTCCTGCTGCTGAACAGCCAAGCAACCACACCAGTCACGAGCTGCAGCCATCGCTGGGGTGGATAATGGCATTTTTAACAGCATATGAACCTGCTGATATGAAAAGATATAGTGAAGTACCCTGTCAAAGGAAGGGTGAAGTTAATGGAGTGATCAGGACTGCAGGAATTGTGGGCAGATGGTAAACAAGCCTCTCAACAATGATGCTCTTCAATCTTGTCTTACGCTACCGTGGTGCTACAGCAGGGACTGCCATTTGTGTGACAAGTACAGAGAGTGTGACATTGAGGAGGTGCGCAGCGAGATGTGTTTTAAAGCGACATAGGTACCTTGTTTTATGAGCGAGAAGGGCTGTCTTGTGTGTAATAATTTGTTGCAGGGGTTGTCAGACCTATTACATGTGTTCATTTAGTTCAACTGAAATTTCTGAATGATGTGGTAGAAACTGGAGCAATCAAATTACTTCAATTTTCGTCTCGAATCATGGATGTTTAAGAGTAAAACTGCTGCTTGGGAATGATACAGGTGCCAACCTTTTTCAGAAAAATGTACCTATTAGTGACTTTGTGATTGTAAAATCAAATGACTGCTCTTTTGCTTGTAGGGAGTTTAATTGCCCAGTATGGATCTGTGGGACACAGAGTAAAACTCCTCCTGAAACCATTTTTAAATCACTTATTACTTGCACTGAAATTGTTCCTTGAATCTGTGGTTTTTTTTCTTTTTTTTAGTGGGGAAGACTTCCTTGATCACCAGGTTCATGTATGACAGCTTTGACAACACCTACCAGGTAAATTAATCCCTATTACTGTCTTCTGTAAGGCCCCTCTGTTGACGTGTCTTCCATTTCAGGAAGATTCCATTTGATTGCAGTGGATAAGAGCTGGTACACTGACCAAATTCTTAACTGTAAAATCTTTAAGCTGTGTATTTTAATAATCTTTCAGAATGGCATTTCAGTGTTGGATTTTGCTTGCGTAGCTTACCTGCTACTTGCAGCGGGATGAGCTGTGGTTCGAAAGGATAGGCTTCTTAGGTATTCCCAAATGATAGCAGTTGTTCAGTGTACCATTTTTCTTTTCACACCATTTGCTACCAAACCATCAGATCTAATGCCTCTGTGGGGAAAACGTAACAGGTACCCGGCTCTTAAAAAAGAAGCAAGCTGAGCTGCAAAGAGGTTCTGCAGTGGGGTGAACAAGGACTTGTGGAGCAAAAAGCAGTGGATTGTAAGGCTGGGCGTTCTTTAGGATGCTATTTTAATCTGTCTACTGGAACAAAGACCACAAAACTGGTTGTTGTCCACGTCCCCATCCTGTGACTGCTTGTTTATGCTTAGTTATTTATTATTTAAACAAGATTGGGTTGGCAAGGTTGGGGCTGAAGCAATGATTGTCTTTTATTCCAGTTGGCCCTGCAGCCCCCTCACTGCTTCGTGTTTGGTAACGAGTCAGTTCAAGTTGACGCAAGCTAACTTTTCTGAATTCTAGGAGAGGCATTGTTGCCCACTCCCAGAATTTAGGATGAGCCTGAAAAGGTGACAAGCTATAAACGTACTTTAGCTTCACAAAGCGTGTCTTCTTCAAACAGAACATGTTTCATGACTTGGTTACAGTTGGTGATGTTCTGAATACACTAAGCTGAGAAAAATCTGTTCCCTGATGAATGTGAAGGGTTTTTTTGGGGGTTGGGAGGAGGAGGTAATGGGAAAAAAAGAGGAAAAATGCTGTGGCTCTTCTGTTACTTAGTGTCTATCCAAGTGTCTCCTTTAAATCTCTTTACCCCTTAGTGATTTCCTTCCTGCCTCTTAAGTAATTCCTCATTGCTGCTGCTAGGCAAGTTGGGGAGAATGAGATGGAAGTTCTCACTTAACTATGGGAGAAGCAAAGCTTTTATGGTGTAGGAGGGCTAGAGTACACATCATTGCTCCCAAGGGAGCAAACATCCTTTCAAATTCTACCCACTGTAATTACATGGACATGTGAACGCAGTTCTTTTATTTAATCAGTTGTTTTTTTCCCACAGTATTTTTCTTTCAGGTCTGCTCCTTTTCTCTACCGAACTTGCGTCCTAGTTCGTTCGTGAAGAGGTTTGACCCTCTGTGCTTTATGATAATGTAGTTGTCTCCATGGGAAGCTGGTCTGACATAATATCCTAAATGATTGCAAAATGATTGAGTGGGACTTAAACAGTAAGAAATCTTAAGGGCTTACAAGATAGCTTCAATTTAGCTATCATTGGTGCGAGCGTAGTTTGGTAATGTACTTGGTACAGTGTCATTCATCCAAAGACCTCTATTTTACTGAAGTCATGACTGAGGTAGGGCGATATGTCCTATTTTGCTACAGCTGGAAGAAAGAATGAGTCATAAAAGCTCCAGTAATTTGGCCAAAATCACAGCACATGTTAGTGTCAAACCAGAATATAAATTTCTCGATGCCCAGGATTATATAGGGACCTCTCAAAGCCAGGTGCTTGAATGATAACGCATATCAAACCGTGTATGTGGTTAAGCGTAGCTGTAGGTTAGTTGATGGATGATTTGCTCGTTCTGGACATTTCTGATAAATTTTGAATGCGTATTTTCTGAAAGCTGCCACAACCTATCATTTGAACAAGGTTTTTTGTGTTCAGCTGGTAAAAATAGAAAGCTGCCGTTTAATAAAATCTGTGCTGTGCATTAGTTTTCTTTTGCTTGCTGCTAGATAAGAGGAATTCAGCTGTTGCCCGTAGCTTATTAATAAGCTGTTTTCATGAAAGCGGCACTGTGAATCAAACAAGAACTCGCTGTACTGTGTCAAGGAAACCCAGACACCTGGAATAAAATTGTGCCATTGGTGGTGTATATTTTACCAAGGGTGATTCCAATCCATGGACGTGCTGGGAAAGATTTTCCTTGTTCTGTGGCACCGTATATGATGTATAATGAAAGACCAACATTGGCAAACATGATGATTCTCTGTGTGTTATGCAAGAGGAGAAATTATAGGCCACACTTCCCTTTAGCTTCAGCTCTTGGAAGAAGGGAGAGGGAGGACAGTGTTGGGTTGAAATGCTGGCCTGTGACTTGAAAGATAATTCAGGTTCTTGCTTTGCCTCAGGCTTCCTTGCATAGTCGTGGGTAATTCTGTGTCGGCAAGTATAGCCTATAAAATAGGGTAACAGCAGTTCCTTACTAGACAGTAGCGTTGTGAGGACAGATGGATACAAAAGCGTTCTCATACACGGCCCCATCCGTAGTGGGGCCCTCTCCAGCTTTTTTAGTTCTACTTGTCTTCTTTAAATTTGCAATTAGGCCTTACAGTACCTCGCATCATGTTCAGAGCCTGCCTAGTTCCTGCTTCTTCCATGTGGTGCACAGCACAGCATTTCACAAGTGGGTTAAACCTGCCTCCACCTTAATTACAGTAATTAGCTTACTTTCATGTCCATGTATTTTTCCCAAGAAGTAAGCAGGCTTTTTTTTCCCCTCTACTCATACATTGCACAGCATTTCTTTACGCTGTGAAGATCCCCCAAGCTTTTTTGCACCTTTTGTCAGGATTGTGACAAAATACCTCTGTGGAGGTTACCTATTTTAGTGAAAGTCTGGGAAGTGGAGTGCCCGAATCTGCTCCTTCGCATCTGCTGCTTCTCTGTACCATTGTGATATGGTCAGAACAGTACAGGTGGACAAGTATGTTTGGGTGTAAGTTATCCTGTGTAATTCTTAAAGCTTGTGGGGGCTTAGGTCAAGAGCCATTTCACAGCTTGAAAGTAACAGACGTTCCTCTCAACGTGATTAGCACAAATATTTTCATCTCCCAGATCTAAAATAAGTTTTGTGCTTGGCCTTTCTGTTGCATTTTCCATGCCGGGAGTGATCAAGCGCAGGAATCTCACTGACCTGATGCATTTCTGGGTGGCACTTGCATTTCCCCCAGGCATCCAGAGACTTCCTACGGCAGCTCGGGAGCTTCAGAGCTCTTGCTGCCGTGCAGCTGAGTGGGAGGGATGGCACGAAGTACAGGCTGAGGCAGGTTTTTGGGCTTTGCAGCTGATGTTCCAGCTCCTACCGAGAGCAGAGAAAATCTGAGTCTCCAGCAGTTTGTCAGCCAGAATGGGATCCTGACTTGTATGTATGGTGTAAGATCTTAGGGGATTTGTAGCTTTCCTTCTGTAAAGTGAAATCAAATAGACAGGAGGGAAAATAGAAGCATCTTTGAGGCAATCTTCCGAGGAGCACCCTCTGCCAAAACAATGGAAAACAAAAGCAGAAGGGACGCATGTTGTTGCATTAGTCTTTTGAGGCTTCTCATATCCGCCTGACAGTTTCAGTGGCATCTCTCTGAACTGGTGATGTCACAGTTTCTGATGACAGGTGAAAAATCACTGGGTAGCCATCTTGGGATCCATCGCTATTTATTTTTCCCGTATGCATCTCTGCTGCTCCAAATCTGCTGTCCTGATTCAGCCAGGAAAGGTTGTTTTCAGACGTGTCATATTTAGTTGCAAATGGAAATTCAGTTTGGATTGTTCAGTTCTGCTTTTTCTTTTTCATTCGTTTGCAGCTGGTTTTCATGTATTGCTCACAAGCAGGCTGGCTGGCTCCAGTCTTTGTTCCTACCACGTAAAATATCTGGCAGAATACAAGGAATTAATTATGGGGATATATAGTGAGGGCATGATAGCAGTCTAACAATATGGAGCATATACGGTAAAATAGACTCTCCGTTAAAAATACCTGCTTCAGCGTGGGAGAGCAGGGAAGAGGTTGTATCAAGCCTCTTTGCCCTGGCTGAGAGACCTACCTCTTACCTCATGGGTTTTTTTCTTTTTTTTTTTTTTCTTTTGAAATCAATTTGTTTGGAATGTTTTTCAGGCTCTGTTGATCTTGCTGAGCGCTGCAGCTGCCTGAGATGCTCAGTGTCCTGTTGAAGCCAGGGCAGCTTTATAGCCCCAGCAGGTCAGCTCGGTCGTATCCCTGCTGCAAACGAACTCTAGAGCTTGGATTCACCCTCACTGCAGCCTTGAAAAATGTGGTGAAGATCATGTATTTAAGAAGCAGCTCTTGATAGTGCTTAGTAGTGCTTTGCTCTTTTCTCTTAAACACGTCTAAGGATGTTCTGTGCAAAGCTCCCACTAGTGTCTAGAAACTTGGATGCAGTTATGCTGCAGTGAGCTTTAGTGTTAACTGAGCTTTAGTAATCGTTGGGGACCGTGTGCGTGCACGCTTTTGTGTTGCAGCAGATGTGATGATAGCTTCAATGAAAAAGGCTTAAAGTTAACATACGTTAAGATATTTGGCCGTCAGTGTGCCCAGATATCCAGGTTCAGCTGATGCACGCTAATTTAGGTTACATACATAAAAATCCTTGCTGATACCCTTATGACTGTATGGATTAAACTGTCGATATGCATAAATTGAAGTTAAGGTTTACAGCTTTTTGTGCTTTAAGATACTGTTCCACTTATGGATATTAAGGAAACTGCCTGTTGAATCTTAAAGGTAGAGTTACACTCTGAAAGTAAGAAAACCAACATATTTTTCTTTCAGATCCACTACAGGTGCTGAATTTTGATGCGGCAGTAATTCTCCCTCCCCTGAAAATCACTACAGTTCTGACACTTCATTTAAGAGCTGTTGGTTTGTTCTTTTTTTTTTTTTTTACAGGCAACAATTGGCATTGACTTCTTATCGAAAACCATGTATTTGGAGGATCGAACAGTGAGTAAGATTTCTGTTGCGCTTCTCTCTGTACAGTAGGAATGAGGATCAGCATCTGTTGTAATTGTGCAGCCCACAGTTCTGAGATCACTTGGAAGTACAGGCTGAGCCTTCCATCTGCCAGCTGCTTCCAGACTGACAAGGGCTGTGGAAAAAGCTCCTTTCTCTGTTTGGGGAAACGGGAAATCACCATTTGGTTCATCTCTGGAGGGCTCATGAGTGCCATTTTACAAGCGGCAGAAGGTGCTATGGTGTCATCCTCTTTGAAGAAAGAGATGATACACATAGTTTGAGGGGTGCATAATGGTGGGAATTTGGAGAAGGGAAGGGAACCACGCTTAACCCCTTCATTTTTTCATGTCACAAGACAGAAGGATAAAGTATAAATTGTCAAAAGCTGACAAATTAATAGCTAGCTCAATAGTTCTTAATATTACTTATTTAAAAAGCAGGTTGCCTTCAGTAATAATCCACAAATGATACTTGTTTCTTCGCTTGGTGCTTCCTCCTCTGTGGAAGCAAGTCTGTCGTTTAAAATGAGCTCAGATTCTTAATTAAGAAATTCAGCCACTGAGCTATTTGCAGAAGCAAATTGTGCAGTGCCGCATAAGCTTATGGTGGTATTGTGTAAACCCACAATAAATGGGATTGCATTGAAAATGCTTGAGTGATGGGATGTTTTTTCCATAGCAGAACTGGCCCTTGCGCATCTTGCCATACATGTTGCTTTTCATATATCTTGCCTTTTCTTTCAGAACCTTGGTGGTAAGAGACGTTCAGCCTCATCTGGGTGCACGTCACTTTGCAGTGTGGCTGAGGCTTAAATATAGATAATAACTAGCATTTTATACTCCTTGAAAAATTCACATGAGTAGCTTTTCCAGGGCTCTGACAGCAGCTGAAGGCTCTCCTTTAGAAATATGATGTGTGGTCAGATGCTTCCACCGGCAACCGTCCTTCAGGCTGCTGGAGGTTACGCGTGTGAGTCCTGAGGAAGGATAGCAGCAGAGCATGAAAACCTTGTGTAGGCAGAACCGCAGGTGAACATTTGCCTTGTTAGTCCTCTCAGTTGGAAAGCCGAGCCGTTCTATTTCTCCCCTTTTGGAAGGCAAGCATTTTTTAAAAAGCAAAGACAGCGGAAAGCCAAGATAGGTGCACATATACCAGTTTGGCTACTGCTAGCGCTTGGGAGAGATTGCTGCAAAGGAGGAGACAGTATGCTGCTGCTCCCAGTCCCCCAGTCATCTCCTGCATGAGTTCATGATTTTTATTTAGCTTTTTTCAAACCGTAAAATTTATTTACTCTTTTTATTTTTAGTGGCAGTTTGGCTTTTTTAATTTTCTCCCACCCACAGATCAGGTTGCAGCTGTGGGATACTGCGGGTCAGGAACGTTTCCGTAGCCTCATTCCCAGTTACATCCGTGACTCTGCTGCTGCTGTAGTAGTTTACGATATCACAAGTAGGTATATTGCACTGGGTTTGACCTTTTTCTTATTTTTCTTGCTTGTTTGACTGATTTTGTTAGGTACGGTTGCAATTATGGGACACAGCAGGTCAAGAACGGTTCAGGAGCTTGATTCCTAGCTACATTCGTGACTCCACTGTTGCAGTTGTTGTTTATGATATCACAAGTGAGTGGGGGGAATTCTGCATTTCTAATACTCTGCCCCTTTCATCCTTTAGCCTAGCTTTGCATGTCCTATCACAGTCATCTGCTTGTTCTTCATTCTGGCATGAAAAAAATTATGTTTTCTTTTATTGTAGTCAAGTTTTAAGCTAGCCACCTGATCGCTGCTGTTGTAATGTATAATCTGTTTTACAAACGACATCATTTTGTAACCCTTTTCTGTTGCATTCTCCTGAAGCCTTGAGTCCTGGCTGGTCTTGTTGCACTTTACCCTCTTTCATCTGCTTTTTTGATCGTAATACCACCTATGACTTTTGGTCTCAAACACCTGAATCATGTTCATAGATATCTGAATTCTTAAATTAGAGACTTTGCACTGATAGCTGTAGCTTGCTTCACTCCATTTGCCCACCACCCCCCCCACNAAAAAAAAAAAAAATCTGGGCATGGGCTGGGGGGAAAATGCATTAACATCACATTTTCATTTGAATCAGTCACTTTCACATTTTGCAATATGTAAAACTTACTACTAAGCCCTTATCCTTTAACAATTGCTCTTTCATTTCTTACTAAGGTATGTACATTTTTGTGAACTAAAATATTAGTGCTTTTTCAACCCTTCTCCTTCTGTCCCTCCCCTCAGTCCAGAGACCCCTAACTCGCTAGTTTTCTGTATTTACAAAGAACAGAAATGTTGCTTTAGGAGAACTAAACCTTCAGACATTTTCAGTTTTAAAGCGGAATTGACCGAGAGCCATGGCCTAATTCTGCACAAATGCAAAAGCTCTCGTCCTTCCATTTATAAATACAGGGTAATAGCAGGAATATGGGATTTACCTATAAAAGCTTTAATTGTTAAATATTGCACTTTCATTTGGGCTAAAATTATAGGTGAGCTGTGAACTTCCAAATTTTTTTACTGACCTAGCAAATTCAATATTACCAAGTAGTAAAGAGAAGAATTAAGGCGCTGTCAAGTGATCAAGTCTTGACTGTCTAGCATACGATATATTACTATGCAGTAGAAGCCATTAAAAAAAATCAATACTTGTGAAGAACTGCTGCAGAATCCCCCCCCCTTTTTTAAGTACTACTTTGGCAACTCAGATGCTTTTTGTGGAGTAAATGCCGAGCTCCGTGGCAGCTTCTATACAAGTCGCTTTTCCTTAGGGGATGCAACTTTTCAAAGAACGTACTGTCTCATGAGATCAGGGTAGCTTCCTAAAATTCTTGTCTTGCAGCTTTTAGGGACGTATCATTAAGAAAAAGTGGCTGTGGATAGGTTAAATTTGTATTTCTGGTTCTACGCAAATGATTTGGAAATTATTCTGAACTCACCGTTCAATGATACAGGAGTTGCTACGATGTTGTATAACCCTGATATTTCCTAGAGAAGATCCTAAACCTAGCAAATGATAATTAATTAAGCTGTACGAAATGTGTAGCTGGTATTAAGTATTTTTGAGAAGCAATGAAACGGTAGGAACCTCTTGCTGTAGATGCACGAGCCGTGAGCAGTGTAGAACGCAATATCACATTAATCCCCTTTCTCGATGTAAAATATTTTATATTGAACTAAAAAAAAAAAGGGAACTGGCCTAAAACACAGTGATAAGACTTCTCGTTTTAGACGCTGTCAAAACCAAATTATAGATCGACTCAGTTCACTGCCTGGCTTTGAATTCACCTGTAATGAAGTTTTTTTAAGTTAATGCCAAAGTTTTCATATACTTCAGTGTGGGAGGCTTAGGGTTTCGCTTGCTGATTCTTCATCACCCTATTATGCCAAGTCCAGAGAATATGAAGCTTTTATTTGAGACTTACAGATGTATTTGCCAGCGACCTGTGAAGAATACCTGCAGTGATAATCCTCTCCACTGTTCTCTGTTAGATGTAAACTCGTTCCAGCAAACAACAAAATGGATTGATGATGTCAGAACGGAAAGGGGCAGTGATGTCATCATTATGCTGGTGGGAAATAAAACAGATCTAGCAGATAAGAGGTATGGAGGAATAACTCATTTTTCAAATGCTTTTCTTAATCTGCCGCAGTTTTCTCCTAGACAACTATTTTAAAAAGAACGTTTTTTTTTTTTCCCCAAAACGCTCAGGTTTGTTTTAACTGTGCTGGAGATGGCTGTGACTAGAGAAATCTCAGTTTTAAAGCTTCTTGCGTTTGATTAAGCACAAGTTTCCAGCACGATGCTGTGAATGAGTTGAGAAACTGTCGCCAACTTGTTCAGATGTCAGGAGGGAATGGAGTGTCAACTGCAACCCGCATCAGGGAATGAATAACCTAAAATTGTTACAAATATTCATGCTTAATAGATTTGCTGGGGTAAAAATGATAGCTGCAAGTAATCTTCCCTTTTAAAACTCTTCATAGGCGTTTCATAAGTTGGCAAACTTAAATATTTTTATTAGAAGTTGTGCATGTTCAGGTTTCGCTGCATTGTATACTCAGCTTATTCTGGATTTATGGTATTCTTAACACAAATGAGTAAAAAGTCACAAAGGTAAAAGAAAAGCACGAAAGGGAAGTATTCTGGATTTGATTGAAATCTCTGTTTCCTCAGAATAACTTCACTAATAGACCCTTACTTCGGATTTATAACATCCTATTGTTTACACACACGTGAGCTCTTTATGTACGCTCGGTCCTTTGTTAAAATAGTTTGGTAGGCTGCAAGGTGACAATTGTTACTGGATATTAAAGTCTATTGATTGCTAATTGTTCAGACATAAAAGCACAGCTTCCGGGACAGGGATTTGGAGGAGTCTAGTTGGCCCACGTACCAGTTCCACTGGAAAGCTGAGTTCTAGGTTGGGAGCCAGGCGTGTGCCACAGAAGACCACCTCATATGATGAAATGGTGATACTTGTCCACAGCTGTCCTCAGCGTGTGGCATCTGTATGCAGGGAAAAAAACATGAAATGCTTTCAGGACTGTAACGGAGCTGTCGCCTCCTCATGTTATAGATGAAAATCTTAATTTCCAAGGTGTTTGTCTGGCTTTTTTCCTAATTCTGTGTTTTCTTCCCCAGACAAGTGTCCATTGAGGAAGGAGAAAGAAAAGCCAAAGAGCTGAATGTAATGTTCATTGAAACTAGTGCAAAAGCAGGATACAATGTAAAACAGGTGGGTGATGTGTTGGCTGCAGCCAGCCCTGTCTCTACTTCTGTAAGTGCACCGTTGTGGAAATAAGCATTCCCTGGACAACGGGAAGGCTTTGCAAAGGGTGTCAGAGGGACATTTGTAGTCCGTACGCATCTCGGAGTCAACTTGTTGGCTGATCTTGCAGCAAATGACTTGGAACTTCTCTAGAAAAGAGGAATGATTGAAGAAGCTTTGTGGGTAGAGGATCATACCTTCCCGGATTCTTGATAATCCAGATTTAGTGTTTAGATTAAGGTATAAACCAGAAAATTGGGGTAACAGAGGTCTGAGGACTGTTTCTGATACTGATTCAGTGGATGATGATGTGGGCAAACCAGTCCAGGAGCAATGTGGTGGCTTAAAATGCTTCCACTGTACGGTGAGACAATGTAAACTGGTGTTCCCACTCTGTTGGAAGGCACTGAAAGTGTGAGCAAACGTTCTTGGACAGCCTAAGCTATTTGTTTCTGGTAGATGATGAGTTGCTTTTGAATCGGGGAAAACAGTGAAATGTCTTTTGAGCTGATGCAACTGCAACAAAATTAGGTTTTATGTTGTGAGTGACGGCTCTTTAAATTCTGACCTGCTAGATGAAGTTTCAGCGCTTGGGTTAATGAAGATAAAGCACTTGGCAAACAGTGAACCGGTGAAAGTAGTAAACACCGTGGAACTGATCTGGTGTTTACACGAAAGAAATTTTGTTTGAGCCTATTAGTTATGTAAGCAAATATGCTTACCAGCAGATCGCGAATAGAGAGCTAGAGCTGCACATCCCCCCCGACTCGGTGCCTGATGGGATACTGCTTTTTCATTGATCTAGCAATTTCTCATATGGAGTCGTGACTTGCTGAAGCATTTGGCAGCTGGTCTTACGATAGGATGACAAGCAGTAGTGCAAGGTGTAGCAGACATTCATTCTTGGGTGTCTCCACAGAGCGAGCGCATGCGCACACCCATATGTGTACGTATATAATCACACATATATTTTATATAGAGAGTAACACAAATATTTTGTATGCAGAATTGTATCAGTAGTTGCTAAAACAGGGTTATAAATGACTTTGTATGTTATAGACAGGACTAAAGGGTCTATTATTAAAATGTCCCTTGGCTTTATACATTAGCAGCAAAATTATTCCCTATATAATGGAATAATTAGATGTGTTAACTTAGCACTGCCTTTCAGTGCATTAGCAAGCATAAAAGTGTTCGGTTCCAAAGTCCACCAATTATCCTGCCACAACACAGAGGCTGGCTTGTAATTAAGGCTTGGATTCTATGCCGGAATCCTTAATGTTTACTTAGACTAGGGGGTGTGCGCTTGAGAGCAGTTGCCTCGCTGAGAGGAATGATGATGATGAAGATGATGAAGAAGCTCTATCTACTCCCTCTTTCCTTGAGGGAGTTGCTGTGCAGCTGACATGCTTCCAGAAGTTCACGTCCAAGCCTGTAAGGTACCTTGTGGCTTCCAGGGCCAGCTGGAGCCCTGATGATTTGGGATGTAAGTAGGAAAAATCTCATATGGTATGCTTGTAGTCCATTTTGGCATAAGATACTGTCATTTAATAAAACATGTGCTTTGTAAAGCTACCACAGCCTTCGTCACGGAGGATGGTAGCTCCATTCAATACATTATGAAGGAGCAAACGTTGCCTTTTTGTATTTTATGCTGAAGCCGTTCAGGGATTGTACTAAGGAGATTGTCAGAGCATAAAGCCATCTCTGTAGCTGTAGCCTCACTTGCATGCTCTCTAGAGAAAATTCTTAGTTGTATAACAGAGGTCTAGATAAATTATGCCTCTGATTTTAATTGCCAGGTTACATGCCGTAAGGCTACTTCTGTGAGAAAATAGGTTTGGTAATAAAAAGTGGTGGTGAGAACCTGGGGGCTAGTTCTCTCTGTATTAAATGGAAGATTTGCGGTTCCGAGACATAATTCTTGTTCTTCACTGACATCAATAAACAGTAATATCTAAAAAACTGGAGGCTGTTACATATCACTGCGTCATAATCCAAGTGGGTAGTTCATGTAGTGTGAAGTCTTGTCAGAATTGGACAAGAGGGCAGATTTTAAGTGACTTCATTCTCTGTGTAAAACATCAAAACAAAAGACAGGAGTGGTTATTCAAAAAGAAGTAAAAATGGATTTTTCTTCCGAGTTTTGATCCTTGTGTCGCAGGCGTGGACTGGGATTTTCAGAAGCTTCAAAGCTATTCTATACTGCAGAATATTTGAAACTCTCATTTTTATTAGTTTAATAAGCAGTTGTTGAAACAATTCTCAAAGGAGAAGACTTTTAATACCACTAGCTGTCTAGTTCTCTGTTTTCTTTGGAGCTTCTCTACGGAATGGTATGAACTTATTTTCCTAACTTGTCAATAAAAGTCTTCCCCAGTGAAATGGGAAAGCGTATGGGTACAACTGCAGAATGCATATCCTTCCCATAACCCATATAAAAGCTTTCTTTAATAAGTCAAATGCAAATTTGACCTTCCCGTAACTGATCGCTTCTATCCGTAATATATTCTGATTCTGCAGAACAATTACTGTCCAAGTTAATTCTCATACAGGATTTTTAATTCAAGGGTCAAATTAATTTAGGTACAAAGTCCATACTTTGACTACATATAATGAAACACATTTGTGTAAAAACTAAGATCACCTAGTGGTGGATATTAAATACTAACGTAAAGGTGAATTTTAGATTAGTGACTGGTCATTGGTTTGTCCACTAGGGTATGGGTTCAGATTTAGCAATTGCCATGCAGCTTTCCTTCTGTGTATGACTGAAATGTGTAGATTAGGGAATATGAACTGTTTTGGTTGTTTTTTTTTTCCTTTTTTTTTTTCTTCCACGTAAAACTCTTGCCTCCCAGTATTAAAACTTCTCCGATTGTCAGTGCTTCGCTTGGCTGTCAGAAAGGCTGACAAAACGCTGTTGTTTCCTCGCTGTCCTCTCTTCCCAGCACAAAATCTGTCTCCTGGATCGAAGTCCTGTGCCCTGGGTTAAAGGTAGGGAATGGCACCAGTTAAATGCAGGAGAGTTGGGATGAAGTAGTTGAATCCTTGGTCCCCCATCACTGGCTTCTTTGAATTTCCATCCCTTTCACATTAAGGTTTTGGTTTCTTTGTGGCATTCGGTGTAACATCTTGATGTTACCAATTCCAGAGCGAGCTCTGTTTGTACTGATGCCTCAGGAATGGCCCACCATGCCTTCCGTGCTTTCTTTCCATCCTCTTTTTCAGGTCAGAGCTGTGAATTCCAGTGTCACTTGTGTGCAGGCAAGTCCTGGAGACATGACTTGCGACCCACCTGCCCTCACTGCCTTGGGTCTGACTGCCGGGCAGGGTTAGCAGGAGCAGAGGCAGCCGTTCCAGTGGCTCGGAAGATGCCATGGGACACTAGCCAGAATGCTGCCCCGCGTTCCAGGCTTGGTCAGACATTGAAGAATAATGTCATCTCACAGGTGGTGAATCTTAGAACCACAGAGTCATAGAATTGCCTAGGGTGGAAGGGACCTTTCAGATCATCGAGTCCAACCATCACCCCAACACTGACAACCCCACCACTACCCCATGGCCCTCAGCACCACGTCTGCCCGGCTTTGAAATCCCTCCAGGGATGGCGACTCCACCACTGCCCTGGGCAGCCTCTTCCAATGCTTGACAACCCTTTCGGGCAAGAAATTTCTCCTAATTTCCGTCCTAAACCTCCCCTGGCACAACTTGAGGCCGTTTCCCCTTGTCCCATGGCCTGTTCCTTGGGAGAAGAGCCCGACCCCCCCTGGCTCCCCCCTCCTTTCAGGCAGTTGCAGAGAGCGAGAAGGTCTCCCCTCAGCCTCCTTCTCTCCAGGCTGAACCCCCCCAGCTCCCTCAGCCGCTCCTCACCAGACTTGTGCTCCAGAGCCCTCACCAGCCCCATTGCCCTTCTCTGGACACGCTCCAGCCCCTCAGTGGCTTTTTTTGTGGTGAGGGGCCCAAACCTGGACACAGCCCTCGAGGTGGGGCCTCACCAGTGCCAAGGCCAGGGGGACAGTCACTTCCCTAGTCCTACTCACCACAGTAGTGCTAATGTTAGTGCTATTCATGTTGGTCTGAGCGCTCGGGTTCTCCAAGGGATGCTGTCCACAAGGTTTCAGAATCAATGTTTGCCCTATTAAGGATATGGGAAAAGCTTCATTTCTTGTCCTGCTTAGGGAGAGTAATGGCTAAGACTTTTTCACCTCCTCAGCCTTGTCGCTTGTTTGCTGGCTGTCAGTGGGAAGCCAGGATCCTTTCGACCTTGTGTGCTACTTTTAGCTTCTTGTTCATCCTTTTCTGCTGGAAGGCAGCACTGATAAGAGGAGAGGGCACTGCCTTCAGCTCTGTGCTCGCTGTAGCTATCCTGCAAACCCTGAGTGCCTGGCTTTATAGTGTGACTGCAGAAGGTGAGTTGCACCATACTTCAAACAGCCCGTGTTTCAATGCCAGGATCTTCTACCTACAAAGAAATAGAGGGGAACATACTGCTGGCAAGCTTTTTTTGCCATTCCCCCGTGACATGAAAGGGGACAGCTCAGAAGACGGCACCTCAGCTAACACAGTTCTGGGGACTGAGATGGAAGCGAGCAACCTGTGGCTTGTTTTAGGGTCTCGGAGGTGGATCTCCGTGTAGCCACTGCAGAGAAGTACAGAGGATTTGCAGCCCGTGTACGTGCTAGCTGAAACCTGGACATGGCAGGCTTTCATTTTATGACTTCCCTGGCATTTCTATTCCCCAGAGACTGGTCTGATGAGCGGCTGGGGCAAGCCTCATCTCTTCTAGTTGCACGCTGTCAAACTAGATTTTAACGTACAGCTGCTGCGTACTGTTGGATCTGTTAAGGTAGAGCTGTCTCCAGTCACCAGGGTCCTATATACTTACTGTTCCTTCTGGCTTTGGGGAGGGGGTGTTGAAGGAAAAAAACGAGTGGCTGATATTGCAGAATAAAAATGGTGATTGTATTATTCTGGGGTTAATTGATGCAATAGAGGGGGAAAAAATTGGCTTTTGGATCCTGCGAGTTTCAGCGAAGACTGATTGCCAGGGGAGCCTTAAGACTGGGGAGAGAAGTAGATAACTTGCTTCATTTAATGCAGAGAATTGTAGTCTCTGATTCATTTTATTTGTCAGCCCTGAATAAGCTTTAAAAGACCTTGAGATTCATGCTCTATCTCGGCAGTCTGTATTTCAGGGAATCTTATTGTTAGTCTGTGGATTTCATGCCCAGAATATGTCAGGGTTCATTTTGCTGTCTTGTAGAAAGAGAGGGGAGGGAGAGCCCTGAAGACCTCCTTGCAGCGGTACCTGGCACGCTTCACGTTTGCTCTCAAAGAGCCGCAGGCTGAACATATGGTATTTGGCAGAAAAACTTTCTCACGCTAGTAGCTAAAGGACCGTGGCCCCTCGAATAACCCTGTTTTCACAGAGCTGGCTGCATCTAGCAGCTTGGCTCTTTCTCCCATCTTTTGATTTTTGTCTATCTGATGGGCAAGAATTATTCTTGGAGTTGCGCTGCTCTCCTCGGAGAATGAGAATTAGGGAAACACTTTTGTTTGCTTTGCGTTGGGGAACAGGTTTCTTGGTTGGCTTTTCCATCTGGACGGTGATCCTCCTTGTCCTTTCCATATTGCTGCCGGAGTGTTACAGTGAAAACTGTTTCATGCCTACGGTGACACTGATCTGTTTGGGATTTATTGGCTGGAGCAGTAGGAAAGGCACAGTTTGGCAAATGAGTTGAAACTAACGGCGAGAGATGAGGGGTTTTTTTCAGAGTTTAATCAGGAAGGCGATTGCAGGGTTGAATGTTGAAAGAGACTTTGTGTGGCTCAGTCTTTCAGACGGCTGCGTTTAACTCCTGCCTTGGGGAAAAAAAAGTCCTGAATGCTCACCAGTACGTGTGTTTTTATGCACACACACACGCACAACTATATATACATAGTTCTGTGTGTATATATACACTATAGTATATATGCATATATATGTGTGCAACTGCCTGCGACTTTTTTCAGTGAGATAAGACTGCTGGCTTGGGTCCTGACGGCACCGCGCCGCAGTGAGGTCCCTGCGTAGAAGGCTGCTTTCTAACCATCGTGAAGTTTCCCTAATTGGATTTGTTCACATATGCTGTGGCTGATAAGCAGAAGGTTAATAAGAAAGAAACTCGATTTTCTTAGTTGCCAAATTCCTTTTTTTAGTCAAATAATTTAGAGGAGAAATACCGCTAAAGGCATAATTTTTTTCCCCGTCTTAATGTAAAGAAAGGATCACTGTTTTTTAAACACTTAGCCTTTCTGTCAGCAGCTTGGTTTAAATGCAGTAATTCCAGTTGGTTCCCATCAGCTGAGGTTTTTTTAAGACTCCCCACCCCCTCCACTCTATAAACTGCATCCCTCACTTTCTACGTATTGTACAAGGGGGAAATAAATAGCAATGCCACAGTTTAAAACAGGTTTTTTTTTGTGTAATGCTGTTTCCACCTAGGATCTCAAAGCACATGGCGTCAGCAAAGAGCTCTATGAGGTGGTGTATTTCCTTCTTTCTATCAGAGCAACGATGTCAAGCGAGCATCCTAATGTAGGCACCATCTGGTAGGATTGTCCCAACCCCTCTCCGTTCCGCACCCGTCCTTAAAACTGATGGGAGGGATTTTTTTCCCCTCAAAACTTCTGTATCAAGAGCTGGATCAAAATGACTCTAATATTCTTTTGCAGAATACGAGCAGAAAAAAGCAGTGTACTGGAAGGGTAGGTAAACTAATTTGCTCCACACTCTACCTCTAATGTATCGCTTGCATATCAGCAGGAAAGCGTGTGTTGGAAGGGCAAGAGGTTTACCAGACCTTCCCCTGCAGAGCTAATGGGGATGGACGTAGCTGTGCAGTGACGTGCCAGAGAGGAGCAGCATTTACCGTATAATCTGTTTATGCATTGACAACACACCAGTACGCTGCTGAAAGCAAATTATAGATGGTATTTGAATATTTTGCAACGCTGCCTGGTGGCTGTCCAGTAAGCCTTTTATTTTTTTCCCCAGAAGTCACAAAGCTGTTTTCTTTCATAAAATTGAAGTTGATATCCGTTAATCAACCTGTGAAAGCTCACTGAATATTGAACATTCTGAGAGTAGAAGCAAGTTTAGGGACAAAGCTCGGTAACAAAGGAGAGGCAGAACCTTCTGTACCCAAATGGGATCGAGTTGGGAAGTTTATTGAAGACTGTTAAAGGCAAAGAAAGTATCGAGCCTGCAAAGCGCTTGTGGATTCAAATATAGTACTAAAACTTTTAAGGATTCCAGAGGAAGATGAGATCGAATCTCAATTACTTCATTGATCGTCTCCAAGATGCCAAAAAACTTATAATGAATAATCTGGTTCTGTACTGAGTGAATGAAAAGCCTTTTGACAAGTATTAAGCTAAGAAGGTCGGCAGTGCTGTCCTCGTGTCTGATTGGAATGACAAGGGAAAATAATGCTGACCGTGAGGATGTGTTGGGAGATTGCTCTGAAAGTTTGCAGCTTCTTTCTTCTCCCCCATTTCATTCTCGTGAGCCAAAGTGCTCATGTCTGACTAGTTTTAAAATGCTTGGAAAATGATAATCGCGTTGCTTTCTCAAGCAGAATTAAGAGTGAAGAGTGGTGGTGAGATGAGGAACGCAGATACGGTAACAAGAAGCGGTGAGCTCAATTGATAGGACAGTTTTTATACAAGGAAGCTCAGGATAATGACAGAGTTTATAGAAACTTAGAGGAGGATACTAAGCTTTTTTGCTTTTAAATTGTTGGCCAAAATCAGTGAGGTGCATCAAGCACTGGCTTCCCAGACCCATATCCTTGTCTCAGTCTAGATTTCAGCGGATGCCCACAAAGTGGGGTTGCTGTTGGTGAAAAAGGGGTGAGGATGCTGGGGACAGTTTCTCCGGTGGTTATGAGGGAGGTGATGGGAATGGTAAAGGAAAGCGGCTTTGCTGCCTTCTACCTGTCGCTTTTTCCTCTCCTCACGTAGCAGCCTCTTCAGTCAGAAGCAAACAGTGGTGACAGCAAAGGTCAGACACCAGTGAGAACAGTGTCTTTGTACTCCTGCCCGGCAGAGGTCACAGCCGCACCTGAGAGACCTGGGGGCTTGTTGCTGATTAGCTTGGAGGGTACTTGTCAAGCCGACAAAGCCGTCTTAGTGACTTCCCAGCATCATTTGGACGCTCAGGGCCAAATTTGCAAAAGCACTTGGGCCCTGATCTGCAAAGCTGTTCAGGTGCCTACACTCATAATATAAACAGTCTGACAGTGGCTTGGCTCGGTTTTCTGTGGAATTCTGGGTCACTGGGAATAAGTGGTTTAGCTTTGGGTCATTTGAGGAGAGGACTGAAATAATGTGCAATATTGTCAGTTTGACACATTAAGGCTGACGTCAGGCTTGCACCGGGCGTTTCGGGACTCCCGAGCTGCTGTCGGGCGCGCAGTGGGGTGATTTTAACTCACTGCTGTTTGGAGATGTTGTGTGCTTGGAAACATCTAATGTCCTGGATGCTTGATAACCTGCAGGCAAGAAATATCTAGCGGCAACAATGGCTGTAATGGTGTAAAAATATGAATGCAGTGTATGTCAGATGTTTATCTCTGGGTGTGTGCTGAGCACATCGGCATGGGATCAAAACTGTACTAGGGCTGTTCTTCAAAGGTAAGAAACAATTAGGTAGTCATTTGATAACCCTGATGAATAGTAAAGGTGCTGTCTATCCTTCTATCCATCTGATCTCTCCTGTCCTCCCTTCCTGCTGCACACACACTCGCCGAGGCACATGAATAAGAGAACGTTACGGTTGAAACTTGTGTGGTTCCTACCAACTGAGCGGGGCTGCGTCTCGGAGAAATCACACTCAGCTGAGGGGCAGGAACTGTCTGTTCCTGTGCAGGAGAAGACAGACTATTGTGGGCTCAGGAAATTCAAGTGAATTCTCATGCATTAATAGTGGGTGAATCTGCTTGCTCCTTGCCCAGAGGGCTGGGGAGAAGCCGTGTGGTGGCAACCACAAGTCTGAGCGTCGGGGACAAAGGTAGGAAATGCAGGAGAGGGAATTGGTCCCATTCAGTTTTACCTCTCAGCCTCCTTCAAGTGGAATAAAACTAGGAAGAGAGTTTGGAGCTAAGACCTTGCTGGGAAACTGGAGGCAGTGTCCAAGTGAGAGGTAGAACAACTGCTTTGGGATTGCAGGTGCCCTTGCCGCATGTTCCTGTTCTGTGTTTTATACCCTGAATGTGGACGTAGGATAATGACGGAGTGGTTACCAAAGGTTGAGGGTGTTCAGAAAAGGACTGGGCAAATTCCTGAGAGAAGGATCCTTTGTATGGTTCATAAGGGAGCCTGAGCCCCAGAATATGGTCAAGCCTAGAAGGAGATGCCTAGAGGATGTCATTACATAGATCCCTTTTTCTGACGCTCTTCTGTGAGTGCCAGCTTGGCCAATATTGGTGACAGACTCCTGGACGTTGTGTTTGACTTCATCAGTGTGTCCGTGCTCCTGTGTAACTAATACTCCGTGGAGGTGGGAAGGTCGAGTTCCCACCTGATGTGGGGAAGTTCTTGGGGTCTGTGGACATCTGTGGCAGATATGAGGTGGGAACGCTGGATTCCAAACAGAGCATATTTGCAGAGAAGGTGATAGAAGGTTTGCTGCTTGTAGCCAGTAACATTTAATCTTCAATAACAGCAAAAATGCGGTCTGCCATTTCCTGAGAATAAAGGTTATATTTGGTGTCAGGCTTTTTGGTGTAAGCAGTGTAAATAGTGCTGAAGGATGTATCGAATCATTGTTTGAACTGCATCAACTGGGGTGCACTCTTTTAAAGTCCGATTGTTTTGATCTGTTCCCTGTGTGTTTTTTGCAGCTTTTCCGACGCGTGGCAGCTGCCTTGCCTGGAATGGAAAGCACACAAGACAAAAGTAGAGAAGACAGTATCCTTTATGCATTTGTGCTGCGATTCAGTGGTGGCGAAGTGCTGCCAGGCATTACCGTGGACGAGGAAAATGCAGGCCCTGAATAACAAGGATGAAGAAGGAGGGAGTAATATCTCCTGCAGCCCCTGGTCAGCTTATGGACATCCCAAAAAAAGGCCTGAGAAAGGGAATAGGGGCAAGTAACCTTTGAGCTTGAAATACTGAGGTAGAAGGCTTGGTGGGATAGAAAGCTGGGACTATATTTCATACCAGGAAGAAATTTTTCACTGTGAGGGTGGTGAGCCCCTGGTGCAGGTTGCCCAGAGAAGCTGTGGCTGCCCCATCCCTGGAGGGGTTCAAGGCCAGGTTGGACGGGGCTTGGAGCAACCTGGGCTGGTGGGAGGTGTCCCTGCCCAGGGCAGGGGGTTGGAACTGGATGATCTTTAAGGTCCCTTCCAACCCAAACCATTCTGTGATTCTGTATGTCTATGAGTTAAGGGTGGAGGCCTCCACTGTAAAGCAGGGGAAGTAGGGATGCTTAGGGCTATGAGGCAGTATAAAAGTGAGGACAACTGAATCAAAGCTGAAAGGGGGACAACGGGAAGGTGCAGAAGGGTGCAAACAGATCCAGAAGGATTCTCCGCTTGGTGTTTGAGCAGGTTGGATGTGGGGAGGGGGGGGGAGGCCATGGAGCAGGAGAAAGCAGCTGCAAAGAGGCCTGAAAAGGTCCTCTGTGGCTCTTGCAGATCTGACTTGCAGAATCCTGGAATAAGGTAGGATGGAAGGGAGCTCTGTAGGTCCCTTCTCCAAACCTTCTGCTCAAAGCAAGGCTAACTCCAAAATCAGGCCAGTTTCTCAGGATCGTGTTCAGGGGAATTTCAGAGATCTCCAAGGATGTTGATCCCATAACCTTCCAGGGCAGCTCTGAGCAGGCATCTGGGTGGTGCAATGGAGGAGAAGACTGAACTGAAGGGATCAGCTTTGTGGGAGGGAAAGGAGATGGCATGAGGGATGGAAAAGGGATAAAGCTTTCTGCATAACAAGCAGTATGACTAAGTCTGAATTGCTTGCCTGGCCAGCTGGGTGTCTTTGGGGAGGGCAGGGAAGCCCTTGTGGGTGCTTTTGTGGGTGACTTGTGACAAAAGGGTCTAGAGCACAAGTCTGGTGAGGAGCGGCTGAGGGAGCTGGGGGTGTCCAGCCTGGAGAGAAGGAGGCTGAGGGGAGCCCTTCTCGCTCTCTGCAACTGCCTGAAAGGAGGGGGTAGCCAGGGGGGGTCGGGCTCTTCTCCCAAGGAACAGGTGATGGGACAAGAGGAAATGGCCTCAAGTTGTGCCAGGGGAGGTTTAGGATGGATTTTAGGGAAAATCTCCTCCCTGAAAGGGTTGTCAAGCCTTGGAAGAGGCTGCCCAGGGCAGTGGTGGAGTCACCATCCCTGGAGGGATTTCAAAGCCGGGCAGACGTGGTGCTGAGGGACATGGGGTAGTGGTGGGTTTGTCAGTGTTGGGTTGATGGTTGGACTCAATGACGTGAAAGGTCCCTTCCAGCCTAGACCATTCTATGATTGTAAAACTGCAGGAGTGGTGGTGGTTGCTCAGCGTAGCTCTGAAGGTGAAAGAAGTTCTGTGATAACAGAACCACTTCTTACGATCTCTGCTTCACCTGACTACCCATTTCTGCTCGCTTGGATTAGAGAGGGAAGGTAATACAGAAGGTGGAGAGAGGGCTGCCTGCCTCTGGACATAGAGTGGGGGAAATCATGGTGGATACTTCCTGGAGGGAGCCAAGAGGGGTTGCATTGCATCTTGATTGAAAGAGTTGATGAGCTGCCAGAAGTGGGTGAGCTTTTTTGAGAAGAGGAACTTTTTCAGGGTGGTCAGGGTTTTTTGGAGCAGGGATCACGGAGCCGGCAGCTGGTAAATAGAGGAGAAACGGTGCTTTGGGGGAAGGATGCGGCAGGAACTGTAGGAGGGGGACGAGCTTTGTGCTGAAACTACATCTGTGGAGCGTCTTACTGTGTAGGGGAAAGGAGTATTCGGAAAGCTGTGGATTGCAACTGCTAAGGCACAAGCTGTGCGATACGGACTTGATTGATCAAAAATATTTCGTTACGCAGGTCACCAAAAGGTTAATGAGCAACAATCTTTATTAATGAGAGGATGGTGGCAGAATGCAAAGGCACCGGCTGATGGGGCTGCGGTTTCCCTATCAGGGAGTTTGATCACTGGTCTCTAAATGGGAGTGCAGTGAGGGCACTTTGGATTTGACTTCCTGCGGGCTGCAGATAGCAGAAATTGCATATGATTGTCTCCCAGACAGCTACGCTGGGATTAATGATGGTGGGGGATTTTCCATAGGCTTTTTTGCAGAACACTGAGCGTTCAAGGATCTTGAGCTGCTCGTGCTCGGCGATGAAGCTGGCAAGGCTCGTTTCGAGCATCTCTGGCTCTTAAATGCGTATCGAGGTTTAGATCAGCGAAACAAACAGGCCAAATATTTGAGGTTTCCCTTTTTGTGTTTATTTTCTCCTAACCTCTGTAAATAGCAGCTTCAGCCCCCTAAAGAAATAAGTTAGAGGTACCAGCTGTGTGACCTATTTGTCTCCCTGTTAACTGAGAAGAGAAACGCCTGAGACTCCTGAGGCGGGTTTGGGGATTAGTGTTCAAAGCCCCTCCTGTGAAAGGCTGTGTAAGGGTTGTAGCTGTAGGGCATCAGTTGGGAATTGGAGTGCCACAAAGGGAGCAGCTTATCGCAAGGCTGGTTCAGAGCAGCAGCCTCTCCGGCGACCTTGTGTTCTTGTTGGATACCAGCTGTCATTGCGAGGGGTGAGTTCAGGGAAGCGGCAGGGGGTTTGTTGTGGGGTGAGCGGAGCAGTTTAACGAGAGGAAGGATTGATGGGAGAGTTCAGGATGGCACGTACATCTCGAGCTGTGGGTGATAAGTAACTCAGCTTTAGCGATGCGCATGGTGTGAGAAGGGAGTGTGAGAAGGAAGTCCACGAGCCAGTTATGTGCCCTTGTGGCCAAGGTGGCCAATGGTCTCCTGGGGGACATTAAAAAGAGCATCCTCCCCCTCTGCTCTGCCCTGGGGAGGCCACAGCTGGAGCACTGGGTCCAGTTCTGGGCTCCCCGGTTCCAGAAGGACAGGGAACTGCTGGAGAGAGTCCAGCGGAGGCTCCGGAGATCATCGAGGGGCTGGAGCATCTCTGTGCTGAGGAAAGGCTGAGAGCCCTGGGGCTGTTCAGCTGGAGCAGAGCAGGCTGAGAGGGGATCTCATTGATGCTCAGCAAGAGCTAAAGGGCAGGGGGCAAGAGGATGGGGCCAGACTCTTCTCAGTGGTGCCCGGGGACAGGACAAGGGGCAACGGGCACAAGCTGGAACATGGGAAATTTCATCTCAACGTGAGGAGGAACTTCTTTCCTGTGAGGGTGGCAGAGCCCTGGCCCAGGCTGCCCAGAGAGGTGGTGGAGTCTCCATCTCTGGAGACATTCCAAACCCGCCTGGCCGCATTCCTGTGCCACCTGCTCTGGGTGACCCTGCTTTGGCAAGGGGTTGCATAAGATGATCTCCAGAGGTCCCTTCCAACCCCTGCCATTCTGTGATTCTGCGAATGGCCTCGCTAGAATGTGCTGCTGGGGGATTCTCTTAGCAGAGCACGTGCTGCCGTCTGTATTCAAGCCCAAAGAGGCTCTCACAGAATCACAGAATGGCAGGGGTTGGGAGGGACCTCTGGGGATCATCTAGTCCAACCGCTTGCCAAAGCAGGGTCACCTAGAGCAGGTGCTCTCCTGCCTGCCCCGGAGCTCAGTGTGGACGGGGGGGTGAGAGGGAAGAACTTGGCAGTTGGCTGTGAAGTGTAGAGGAGCAGGAGTTTGAGAAGGAAGGGAGCTGGCCTCCTGTGGCTTCTTCCAGGCTCCTGCTGTCTCCAGGGCTTCCTTGTTCTTTGAGCCAGCAGGTAGAGCCTCGGTGCCCACCAGCTGGAGGTGCCGTCCTCAGTGCTGGGAGACTGAATTGAAACTGTGGATTTCCAAGCTGTTACTGGTTCCCTCTGGAAAAAGCGGTTAGACCCTTCAGCGTATACATCTTTAATTACGGTAGCAATTGCTGTGGGACAAGAAGAGATCGCTGGGGAAGGGCAGAGTCAGGTTGGAGACAGACATTTAGGGTCCGACATTGTTTCTGCTACGCGCTTAAGATAGTGCCAGTGCCAGGGCGAGAGGGGCTGCTCAGAAACCTGCATCTTGACTTCGGTTTGAAGCTGGTCTTTTTCAAGAGCTTTTGAAAATACTTTTCAAGTATTTCGGTGGGAAATACTGAAAAAGCCGGTCAAAATCCTACCCCAGCTTGTAGGGAAACGGTGTCGGATATTTGTTCGCCTTAACTTATTTCTTCCAGTGATTGACATAAAACTGGAAAAGCCTCAAGAGCAGCCTGTCAGTGAAGGAGGCTGCTCCTGCTAATACCATGTGGCTTCTACCTTTCTCCAGAACATCACTGCTTTCCCTCCCTTTACTCTTCATTGACTGCAGTGTGAATATTGGCTTGAACCTTCCCCTTTCAGTAATAACGTATTGCAGTTCATCATCGCTGGCTGTCTCGTGGAGATGATCTATTAGCTTCACAAGCACACACACACACACACACACAAAGAAAATGTCAGTGTCTTCATTATTTATAAGAAAAAAAAAAAAAGCCAAAATATTCCAGCATA
>VYZM01016722.1:6504-57225 GCA_013398915.1 Dromas ardeola
GACACAAGCCTGTACTGGATAGCTGCTTTTGTGTCTGCCTGGGGGAACAGGAGAAAACTGAGAGACACTGGTCTCTGTACACAGACAATGCACAGGGACACGCAAAATTCTAGGAACAGTATTCATAGATTCATCTCTGCCAGCTTCCATCTCCTCCTCAACCCCTAAAGCACCCTTATAGAAATTCATCAACCTGTTGAAACTCTGAGAGATAGAAGGGCCTCAGTCATCTACTTGACCCCCACCAGCTCCAGCCTATTGTCACGTTGACTCCCACTTACCTGCTTAACCTACTTTGAATTTCAGATGGCTTCAATCTTATTGCTGTAAAGCCAAATTCAACCTCACTAAAAATGCAAAAGCTCTGCTGTAATTCAGTTTCTCAGAATACTTAACAGCATTTTACCGTGCTTTTAAATATGACACACAGTACCAAAGAGATATACTAAACAGAAAGTCACTTAAAATCACTTAAAGTATTGCAATTTGAAAGGAAACTATAGTTAACATGTCTCTTTTGTAACAAATTTGTGTTTACATTAAAAGATTTAGTAGGTGGCTGTTGAAACAGGTTACCCTACAACAATGAGTAGAACCGCACATAGATACAGAATCTAATAAAATTGGAAACAAGCACCTACAGACATGAATCTAACACACTGGCAAGCCACATATAGCTCTATTAGCCAAACTTTGCGTTAAAGAAAAAAAATATGGCAGCCAAGTAGCTTTTTCCAGGGGAACATCAGAAAATAGTGAGTCACAGAATTTAAAAAAATTTCAAGAAAAGTATCCAGTCTGAGAACCTTTCTAATGAAAACATTTTCTTTTAAAATATAAAATTATTTGAAACAATTTTGGAATTAGTCACAATAACTTCTAAACAGACTAATTCCATGAGACCAAAACTACATGTTGTGAAAGATAATCTTATTCCTACATTTAATCACAGCACCTGACTGGGGACACTACTTTAAAATGTCTGACGAGATGGAAGTCATATTTTGAGCTCATATCTGTCTAGCGGCCTACATTGCTGAAAGATAATCCCATGCAAGAGAACAGTGATTTTTAAACAGAGGTATTTGGAATATTAAGGGCAAGAAGGACAATCTGATCTGAGCTCTTTTAAAATATCGTCAGTACTTTGGATGAGTTTCACAGTGTATGGTACAAATAGCAAATTATAATGTTCACATTCTGATATAGCACACTCTTTTTTCAAGATCTCAAGTCCACTCCCATCTTGTACTCATTGCAACAGACTTGTAATACAGTTAAATGCAAGCATGGGCCATTCTTCATGGTATTTAATTATAAAGGGGACATGAGATCTAGGTGACGTTCTCCACCATGTAATAAACCAAAAAGAGAGAACCTCGCCCACAGCTAAAGTATGTGAAGTGGAGTGGCCAATAAGATGTCAAAGTTTTCAGCACTATGAACCCTATTGATTGAATTCTACAAAGGGTTTTCTTTTCTTCTTGCAAACAAAATAATTTCTTCCTTGTTTATTTTGATCTTGCTCCTCTTGTAGTCACAGAAAATAGTAGTCAGAAAAATCTGTTTTTAAAGCCCTGTGCTTCTGGTGAAATAGAACAGGGACAGAAAACAACATAAGGCAAAAATAATCTGGAAGTTAGATACATACCACAGTTGCAGCAAGAGTCACAGAAGTTCAATTTCAATTATCACTAGAGATGATCATCCTCACTTACCAGATTTCTACAGATAATGTGCAACATTAAGGTAGTAAAAAATCTGGTACATGGATGCTGCAACTATGTAAACCATCTGCTGCTTAAAAAGTCAGCTGAGAGAAAGACTACGGACATATGGGGATACCAGCAGTGAATCACCCCTTTAAGGGTAAGGCAAGCTCTGGTCAAATCAAGCTCTGAAAACAAAACAAGGATGGGGAAGGGGCCATAAGGCGAAAGCTGCTGCTGGTTTGCAGTGTCCTCGGGGCTCATCCCAGAGCTGCCACCACCTCTAGGGTCAGCCTGTCACCTGGGACATCACTTCCTCTAGTTCAGCATAACCTAAATGCTGTCCGTCAATGGAGGATCAGAGGGAAAAATGCAGGCACCCGGGACACCTGCAAAGGCACTTGAGCTCAGATTTGCAATGGGAAAAGTGAAATTATTTAAGAGCCCCAAAAATGGAATCAAAAAGGGATTTTAGTTCAGATTTTTAAAGTTCAGATTCTGTTTCTAAAATGAAAAGAGAGCTGGATCAACTCCTTTAACTTAAATTCGCCCTTTTGGCTTCACCTGACAATGCCCAGCAGAACTTCCACTGCTTTCTCTATTCTCACAGGAAGCACTGGAATAGAGCCAAACAAATGAGCTACTTAGGCTGATATTTTGCCTCCAGGTGGCAAAAGTATTTCTCAGGAAAGCGTATGACATTGCACACCTTTCAGTATGGAGGCAGAAATTATGTTTTGCTGCACTTATTTAGCAACCAGATTGTAAACTTGTAGGCTGATGATGCAACAACAGCACAACAGTTATAGGATCTGAGACTGGAGGGCGGTTGCTGTTCGGGTTCAGTAAGAACACAGAAGACAGACAGAACAGGTTGCTCCAAAGTGGGACCCAATGAATGCTTCCTATCGTCTAACCCAATTTTCATCTGCACAAATGGAAACAAATGTTGAACAAGGTATTGCCCTGAGACTGTTTAATCAAGCTTACATCTAGAAACTTTTTTCTTCCTTTTATTTTTCTTATTCTTTTTACAGGCATTTTGCCTAGCCCAAATCTAGTAGGAAGCATCTTACATTAACACAACCACACGCATCAAAAAACCACCCCAAACAAAACATTAAAAACCCTCACTCTCCCCATCCCCAAATGCCACAACCTTAAAATTCCTCTGCAGAACTTCCATCTCCAAAGCATCCCACAGAAATACGTTCACTTGACATTTGCAGAGGAAGCCACCCCCTTTCAACCATTTCATATTTTTCACCTTTTCATCAAGAGCCCTCATTCTTTGTACCTGAAAAAACAAATACTGCTTGTGGAAAACTTAAATGCTACCCCCGCTACTTCTGATTTGCCTTTTTTGTACCTTCACTTCCCCTTTTTTTCCATGTTAGAGGAAAGTCTCACCAGAGGAAAATTTTCTGTGTGTAAGGAACCAGATGCAAACCAGCTAGCAGGAACTTCAGATTTCAGGCCCTTCACTCCTAACCTGTGCTATGAAGCGAGATGCCTGGCGAGAGGCTGCCGTTTCCTGGCAAAGAAGTGCTTTTGCACTCAATCAGAACAGTCCTGAGTAGTAGCAACTGGAAGAAATGTTGTGTTTTCTACCTGAATGTTCTGTCTTTGCTCTCCAAGGACATCTAGAATATAGTAAATACAGGAGAACCACAGCATTCCAGGATGGCTGACATTGGAAGGGACCTCTGAAGGGCATCTGGTCCAACCCCCTTGCTCAAGCAGGGCCACCTAAAGCCAGTTGCCCAGGGCTACGTCTAGACAGTTTTTAATATCTCCAAGGATGGAGACTTCACAACCTCTCTAGGAAATCTGTTCGAATGCTGAGTCATCCTTCCAGTAAAACAGTGTTTCCTGCTGTTCAGACTCCTGTGCTGTGCAGTTTGTGCCCATTGCCCCTTGGCCTGTCACGAGGCATCACTGAAAAGAGCCTGGCTCCATCTTCTTTGCATCCCCCCTTCAGGTACTTACATACGTTGACGAGATCCCCCTGAGCCTTCCCTTCTACAGGCTAAACAGTCCCAGCTCTCTCAGCCTTTCCTCATAGGACAGATGCTCCAGTCCCTTCATCATCTTCATGACCCTACATTTTGCAACAAACATTTTTTGTACTTTTCCATGTTTGAAGTTGGGGGTGGGGCAGGGAGTGGAGGATAATCAAATCATATCTAATAACTATTTGTCCTATGGAATCCTTTCTTTCAAAATAATTATTTTTAGCCACACACATTTTAAGACAGTAGGTTTTTTCATTTTAAAGGTTGCTAGCACATTTTTAACAGCATGTTACAACGTGGCACTCGAAATAGTGACACAATTTTATTTTGGAGAATTTGCAAGGACTTCGGTTTATCCACAAATACATGCAAAGACAGAGGCAAGGGGCCTGATCAAAAAAGAATGCCTATGCTTCCCATTAGCCACCAAATTAATCTCAATGACTTCAGTGTGAGGCAGTTACTTATGCCCAAAATAAGGTGGAGTATATGTTTTTGTTTCTTGTGGATTGACCTAAACTGGAGGACAGAATTGAAGGCACCTGGGGATTCCCAAACCTGTTAGATAAGAGCATCTCCAGTTCCTGGTGTGGAATACCAACCAGCGAGACACCTGGTTTTAGCAAGATTCTGGTACCGCCAGGAAAAAAACCCAACAGAATACAGAAAACATCTGAGATAATTCTATATCACGCTGGTCCAGTTTTCACCACCCACCCTGATAGAGGCCAGACAGATGCAAACATAAGCGAAAGCATCACTTGCAGGCAGCTTTTTTTTTGTCCCTGAGGAACTTTCCCCATCTCGACACTTCTTTACAGAATATGAGTGAAAATGGTTATAGCAGGCAAGTATAATTCAAACACCTATCTTGGCTTTCACCAGGGCCGTGGAGCTCCCCTATACTGCTGTGTATCCATCTGTACCATATTTGCTGCTTGTCTGAAAAGAGGCTTTATTACAGAAGCAAGGATTTGTTCACAGTAGAGTATGTTTCCCCTTCTCCTTCCTCCTGCTATTTTAACTCTCCTCCAGATGTTTTCTTTCCTTTATGCAAGGCAAATGGAATTAAATGAGTAGATCAAATTGAGGCAAGGAAGATACGTCCATCTGAGACGCATCACTGTATCATGATCCAAATTTTGAACTTGAATTAGGTTCATTACCAGAACAGCTGTGCTGCCTCTTTATCACTGTATATAAGAATGGGCCCAGCTCTTCCTATTTTAAGCTCTTGTTTTGCTTTCAGTTCTCAGCCTCTCAGATTCCCTTTGCCCCTTTCCTTTTACCTTGAACTTTCTGGGAACCTCCTTTCAATTGCTCTATTTTGGTTTCACTTTTTCTCTGGCGTTCAGGCCCTCAGTTTCTAGTGGCACCGGATGCAGCTCTGCCCTGGTCTCTCTAACCGCATGAAATATTCTGGCACTGAGACCCCCCAGGGCATTGATGCTGAAGGCTGGCTCAGACCTGAGTCTCAGCCCCAGTCAGCTAAGGAGCCACGAACTTTCAGGCTTCATTCAGGTTCCTCTAAACCCTCTAAAGGGTTTTGACAGACAGTGATCTTCTAGAGGTTAACTCAGAAGACTGGAGTGGTCAGAACGTTTGAAAACCTACACTGAACACTAGGATACTCTTTGGGAGATCAGTGTGGGTACCAGTCAGGTCCCAGCGTCTGATAAGTGAGGTTAGTCAGTCTGTTATTTCCTCCATCTGTAAAGAGCTTGTTTTCTTCTCTCCCTGGCCTCCCAACAAGAACAACATTTGTACAACACAGATTACTGCAACTTCTCAAAGGTGCCAATAGAAAATACTTTTTTTTTTTTAATTAATTATCCTCATAATCATTGGTATTTTAATAGAACTCTAAGCAGGGTGGATTATTTATAATATCCACTCAGTTTTAATTACAGTACTTTTTAAGAGATTATTTTGTAACAAAGATTGGTATCATTAGCTATGAGACAGTACTAACAAGTTGTAGCAACAGTGTCTTTTCATGCCAAAAAACAGAAGTTATCCTTATTCAGATTAACATATTTGCATGGTGATTGCGCTTAAGACTTCTATCAGTCTAAAGTACTAGAAATAATGCAAACAAGTACTGAGTCTTTGCCCCAAGGCAAAGCAGATAACACGAAAATTTTAAAACATTTTAAGCAGATAACATGAAAAATATACCCATAGACTAAAGACTTAATTTTTTTTCACACAGAGATTCATGTAGGTGCCCATTGTGCAGCTTTGTGCCTCCTAAAGGGCGTATTTACACTATTTAAGTTAAGACACCTAAGTGAGGAAACTAGTTTGATGGCAGCATGTTTTGAACTGAAGTAATTAAAGTCACCTTCAAGAGGCTAAATGGGGAACTGAGGTTCTGGATAGCCACAGTTAGACATGAGCACCCCCAGGCATTTTAAAAACCTGTCCATGAGTTTAAAACTAAGCTTTTTGCCCACATCACTGAGAGCAGGAAGGACATACTGTCATGCTCAGAATCTTGTTTATGGATAACGAGGAAATACATCCTGCATTTAAAGGTCTGTTAACATTTATTGTTAACGTGACTGAAATTTTAAGTCTGATCACTGTCAGTCCAGAACTGGTAGCTACAAAAAAGGAAAGGATAATAATACCATTAGAATACAGAAAAAGCCTCAGTAAAGCTGTAAAACTCTTAACACTGTTTTACACAAAGTTCTTCGTCTGTACCACATTTCCTGGTGTTATGCTAACCCTCCACTGCTCCTCTGAGTCTTACAGTTGGTATTTTCACCCTGGGGTTGGCAGAAGGAGGCAAAAAAGTGTTATGGCAACCTATGAGCACCTGGAGTCTTTCACGAGGAGAAATATAACGTTTATGTTGGTGGTCTTTTTCTTTGTCACTCTATCATCCACTTGGAGTTCTTTTTATACACCTGCTAATACAGTTTTACGCCTTTGCTCCTTCTTCATCAGTCTGCAGCTACACGCTGCCTCTAAGTTTACTATATATGGTGACTTTTACATATGTTAGATACTACTTTTTTGTTCTCTGTTACCCCTAAAGCCAGTTTTGTCCAGCCAGTTTGCACTTTTTTAACCAATGATTGGCAAGTTGTTAACATCTGTTGGTTCTCACTAGCCAAGACACATCTCCTATTATGTGATTATGTGACTACGCAATTGTGATGTAGTCACGATTATGTGACTACATCAATTACACGAGAGTCATAAACTTCTGATTCTATTCAGACTAACTGCTTGTTAATGCTATTTATATGAAAGGTTGGACCATACAAAGATAACAAGAGTTAAAATATTAGCCATAGACACCTAGTCAGTTAAACAAACCGCTGTCACAGCTAAACCAAGTAAAACAAAGCTGCAGGCAAGAAAATAAAGTCAAGCAAGCCTGACAAAGGTCAGTCCTGAGACCTTGCAAATTCAGTACAGAATTTACAGCTTGTTACTGGCAATGTCAATGCTGTATTACAGCACTGTGTGGCTACAACACACAAAAATTTAAAAGTGCCTCTCATTGTGCCACAAGGCCTTCTATGAATTTAACAGGTAGTTCCTTTAATACAAACGTGAAGAGGGAATGAATCTTACAGGTTATTGCAGGACCTAAAGCATCCAGCAATTCTGCAGACATTCTACACAATGCACCATTCACAGAAGGAAGGAGAAAGTGTATTTTGTATCCATGGTCCTGCAATTATTCCCCATAATACCAGAAACCTCACAAGCAAGAGACTCCTTTATATCCAACACTAATTCTTATAGTCCTCAAAACTCTCAACTCTTCAGTAATTCAACTCTACACACTGCCAGAAAACGCTCCACAGACAAAAGATTGAGCATTTCGCAGCTTGTACACTTGAAAAGTTAACAATTCCACCATCCAAACTTTACCTGGACTCCAGACCTCTTTATTTTCACCGGCTGTGGCAAAGGCACAGTAATGGCTACGTTTCCATCCTAATGATATAGGCTTGCTAAATTAACATGTTAATTTAAATCAAAAGACAACCTCTGACCTGAGCTGTCCCAGCTGCATCAACAAAGACAAGGGTACACATCTGGGCAGAAATGCCCTTGCTACTAAAATCGGGTAGGCAGGATCCATAAGACTGAATTCACAGGCTCTTAATTCAGTCAAAAATGAACTGGTACTGCCAGGACACATGAAAAGCATACATGGATTTCTGGAAAGCCTGATGGAGTGGAATACTGATAATTTAACTGGCGTTATACAAACGAAAAGATTAATATCACTGCAGCCTTCCTAGCTAAAAAGGCTTCAAATATTAATGCTTTTTTCAAAAGTGATTTGATCGATACGACTTGTGTTAATGAAAGAAGAAATGAGTTAATCAAAACATTCACTTTTGGAAGAAAAAACGTTTTTTGAGTGTTCAGATACTGAAACCCAGCAAATATTCCCTCCCTTACCCCACCTTTTTATACAAAGACAAGCCCTACAGCAAAGTGAGCCCTGCTAAACACGCAGAGGGAGGACTACGGATTATGTGATATGCTGCAACTCAGATAAGTGCTACCATGAATTTCTTATCTGCGGACACCATATGACAAATCACCGTACAACAAAACCTCATTGTGCCTTCTTTATTTTCTTCTGACCCAAATCATATTTTGCACTTCGACTGATATGTTAACAATACAGAGGGGGAAGGGAAGTGTGGTTGCACGCTCAGGATCACATTAACTAAGATACGAGGAGGGACTCTGAAACCAGATCTTTTTGTGTCCATGCAGAATTTTTACCAAGGTCCCTAGAGGTCACACATGCAAAACCACCGCATTTGTCCACTGTGCCTCTAGCTCTCTCGAGGCTTTGCATTAGTAAGACAAATGGCTAATTCACTACAGCCAAATGTTGCACATTTCATGATTAAACACAAGCCTCCTCAGACTTGGCTTCATTTATTTCCTCTGCAATGAAATATGTGCAGGTTAATATTTTTTCATTACTACATAAACACAAGCAGTTTATAAAATGCTAGAGGAATTACCAAAGCTGAATCTTTCATTCTAACATCAAAATGTGTTTTGGTCACTATTTTTTCCTACTGTCTGCTGCCATAATTTCATTATTTAATTGTGATTAAATAATTTTAATAATTGACAATGCTCCTTCCCTTAGGAATTCAGTTAAATCGAACCCCAGATCTGTAGACATTAATAGCAAGAGTGAAATCTTGCTCTTCTAACTAGGTATTGTTATTAAGATTTACATAGTGTTAATTATCAGTAGTCCTTTATTACACAGTTTTCAGCATTAGCATAGCTAACAAGAAGCACCTTGTAGTATGCTCAAGACCATAAATGCTTGCTTGATGCCTGATGACATTAAATGCTTGGGGTAGGTGGTGGTGTTTGGTTGGGGCTTTTTGTTTTGTGTTGTTTGGGGTGGGAGTGGGGGGTTTGTGGTTTGTTTGGTTTTTAAAAAACTGTCCATACCATAGAGACCTTGTGTATGTCATGATCTCTATCAAGCCTGATTCCTTATATGCCCAACATTGCACAAGAGTTGGCTTTCTTCATTCACCGTTACCCACCTCAGTTCCCACTGTTACAGCAGCCCAGAGGCATTGGTTATGTTCAGTTTTTTCAATTAAGTGTTCCCCCGTAGAATAGGGCTTTACTAATAGAGAAGCAAATCAACAATTTCTTGAGCTGAAAATCCATCATTTTAAAAGCATGCACATACACAGCGGTCCTCTTCACTGTCCACAATGACCTCTGCCCACCTGCTCTACTGCCATCCAGCCTTGACAGATTTGCACACATTCGGCTTGCCCTCACTTCAGCCAACAAAGGCAAGGAGAGCGCCAAATTTACCCTCCGCTGATATAAATAACCATCCTACCATCCCTACTGTAAATGAAACTAAAGACACGTTTATGAAATTGCTAATCCATGTGCATAAAAGCTTATGAAGAAAATGCATTTCCGATTTAAATCTCCCCAGCCACGCAGAGCACCTAACCCAAGTCAAACAACTCCGAGAACTTGGCTGTAGCATCTCAGACTACCAAGAAGCAAGAGTACACATTCTAAAGCAGGTAAGACAGACATAGGGAACGAAGGAATATGTTAAAATTATTCTTTCCATTTTCTAAATCAGCCTGATGTCTGAACGGCTACTGCTGTTGGGGTCCTGGCATCTTCTGCCATCACAGGCAGGAGAGAGAGGTATAACATAAGACTTCAAGCTGCTAGATGAATCCCTGCAACATCTTCCTTTTTAGTTTTCACCAACAACTACTCCAAAAAGCATAGGAGCAAGGGCATACCTGATCTTACCAGGACTTTGTACTTCATTTTCGCTTCTCCAGTTTCTCCACACACTCCTTTCTCTCCCCTTCTCTACCCACAAGTGTCTAAGGACCAAAGAAAGGGCCCATACCTCTCTGGGGCTTGTCCCACCAACTTGTGGTCTGCTATACCTACTGCCATTTCAACAACTGTACAGTGCAGATACACAGCTGCTCAGATAAGAAGTTATTATTTATCAAGAACTACAACAGATATTTTTGGCCTATTTAAGACTAACACAATCTGACTTTATCTTTTGTTTGTGTTATATCAATACCTACAAAATTTTACATTTTGTTAAATTGTCCATTTTTTTGGTATGTCACTCTTGTGGGGACTAATAACAAGAAATAACCATGGAAACAAAGTAATAAATAGTACCTTTTGAATATCTTTAAATAATTTTTGAATAACTTCTTGACAGTTACTATAGGCAAAACATGTGTGTATTTTTCACAAAATACATGTTATATTATTGTCACTGTAAGCAACAGAGATAAATTATAGGTAATTTCCACTTTTTAAGTCCTGTTTCTATGGCAATATGAGCAACTGCCATTACTTCAGAGCTTGTTACCATGGTTATTTCAGGTAATTCCAGGGTTTTAATACCCTTATACCTGAAGTGATACTTTTTCCTCCTATTTTGCTGTTGAGCAAAATCACAGCTCAACTTTAGGGGGAACACAACTCTTTCAGTTAAAATAAATACAGCGTATAATGCAAACATGTAAGAAGACAAGTCAAAGTTAATTATTTACCATGCAATCCTGACTCTCTTCTCCTGAAAGGGTAATATCCCTTTCCCACACATATTTCTATGGAAAAAGGAAGGTGTTTCCTGCAGGGTGTAAATCCTCTAACTACCCTCAGCTGTGCAGACCACTCCCTCTGGCCATCAAGCGCCCAATGAAGCTACAGAACTGGACATAGTGGGCTAATGATCTGCTCCTCCAAATCCCAGCTTTGAGAGCTGACTGATGAGATGTCAGCTGCCCCCCATCTCCCTAACAGAGAGGGTCATTAGGAAGCCTGGGTCTGCTCACCGGCAAGTCATCCAGCACTTATGCCTCATTCAAGTGCCCTGGAGAGTAAATGCGCTTAGTAGAATCATAGAATCACTTAGGTTGGAAGGGACCTTTCAGATCATCTAGTCCAACCATCAACCTAACACTGACAAAAATCATCACCAGCCTTCTGCAGCAGTAAGGGGGAAGTATTCATCACTCCTGTACTGATGCAAATGGCACCAGCACCTTCACCAATGCCCTGCAGGGGTCTCTGGGGGTTTGAAAATGGACGGGGTAATTCTGCCTGAACCTTTGTGTAGGAAGGAGGCAGCAGGAGGTTCCATGAACCAGCAGCTGGGTGGCAATAGAAATTACTCTGAATTAAAACTGAGTCTTCATACTGAGAAATATTCACATGGTAACTGTGTGACCACAGCCTGCCTTTCCAATAGGTCTCCTTGCTCATACTTACTGCAAGTGCTGCTCTTGACCTGAGCCCATGCAGACTGCTCCCACAGAGAGAAGTTTTCCAAGCTTTACCTAGAGAGGACAGTTTACATAATCTGCCCATTTTCCTTCACAGTGGGAGTCACTTGCTTGAACAAACTCTTACTTGTACTGAAGAGGGATTTTTGCTTACAGTAACTTGCTATAGCTGGGATATGAGGTCAGGGCACTGGTCCAGTCTGAGTCACTGGGAGACCATATGATGCTGCTGAGTTGGCTCCAGCGTTGTCAGGATTTTGGCCTTTTCATTAGCATTTATTTTGAAAACACAAACGAGAGACTATCACCTTCTTTTCTTTGTTTCAAGAAAAAAATATTTTAAGCCACATAATTGTAGAGAAAAGATAATAACTGTGAAGTAAATGGACCCTAATGACTCAGAAGCAGGAAAGTAAATATCAAGATCCCGACATTTTTCACTATTTCAATTAATCTTATATTTTAATGTACCTAAAAAACCTCGTACTTCAGGCTGGCAGTGTTAACGTCTGTTATATGGCTGTGGTTTTTTTTCTTGTACTACTTAACAAGATTCAGCATAGTGAGCTACGGTACTTTGTTCAGATATTTGTTCACAAAAAGGCGTTGTCAATCCTTTGCAAGGTTTACTCACCAACACTCAAAAGTCAGCTTCAGTTATACAGGCATGGATTTTATCCAAATAATTAGCACATCCTCAAATTCAACCATTAATAATATCAAGACATTGTAGTGTCTTAGAACAAGGGAAAGGAGTATGTGATCTCAGAAATCTATTTTCCTGCCAATGGGTGACTAATGGAACCAAATATTGATGTTCCACATGAACTGCACCTATCAGCTCTGGCTATGTCTACATACATTATCAAATACCTTGGTGTAATAGGACAGATCCATAAATCAAAGCAGTTGGTGTTGATTCCCCCTCCTTAAAAGTGGTTTGTGGGTTTTACCTCATACTAACCTTAGTCTGGTCCTCTGGACAGAGCATCCGCACCATGCATTTGGTTTAATAAATATTCTCAGTATGCATCCGATCTGTATTTCCTCATCACGGGTTATAGTGCATTTGCTATGCACCTGGACGTGCATGGGGAACAGAGACAGCCAGGGCCTGTACATCGCTGCTCTAAACCAAAACAGTAATCTGGACACAGCCTTTCTATCCCCTTGGATATTAATATCATTTTAGACAGAAAGCAAGCAATGGAGGGTTGGTTTAAGTTACGCAAGAATGGTGGGCTGTTGCTAGAGAAAAGGAACAGTAAGTCAGGAAATAACCTGGGTTTTTTTTCAGTTGCTTCAAGGACAATGGTGAGTATGTAATGGCTGAAACTCTTCTACTTCCACTTGGGAGTTCACAAAGAGAATCTCTAACTCTGAGAGGAGCAGCAGGTCCCGCTGAGCAAGTTGTGCCCACATTACACTCAGAAACCTGAGTATGGGGAGCAGGCACATCTGAATCTCCTCTGGACCAGAAGTGTTTCTACTGTCTGTGAAATTATTTTATTTCCTAATAATACCGCAAATGCTGTCTTGTGTGGATTGACTGGCTACCATGGGGTTCTCCATCACCACGGAGGTATGCCCATGTACCTCATTTGGGAAATATGGTCATTCCAGAAAGTTTTAGATTTCTTTCAGATTCCTTTGCGGCCAGATATTATGCATACATGTTACACATTTTGTAAACTAATACACTGCTGTCACCTAAGGTGCCGACATCTGTAGAGAGCAGTCCTGCAAATGGCATGGCAAGCTGTTCCACAAAATTCTGTATCCTGCCAGGCCAGCTGGCAGAAAGGCACTAGCCTAACCAATTAAATTACTCAGACATTTGCTAGTACCAGTCCCTTTTTGCAGCTTTGCAACATAAAAAAATTAATAAGGCTTTCTGGAACTCTTTGGACTGCCCTTTCTTTTTGAGACAGTCATGACTTCTAAGAAACTGGTAAGTTGAAGGACTCGTTTTTCTCCCCTAAAATGTGGGACCTCTCCTGCTGTGAGATTTATATATCACTATTTACAGGATCATCTTGAACTGTATTTATAGACAATACCCTTTTATAGCAGTCGCACATTTATTGTTTGGCTATTCTGTTTCATTTTCCTTTTTTAATGGCAACCTTTCACTCTATTATGACAAACTCCTGGCATTTTGCTTGAGCTCAATCAGGGTGGGCCTAAGTATGAAGCTTTGAAAAAAGCCTGACACTTCTCTCCCTCCAGTACACACCAGCTGTGCTTCTTGCACGATTAATTCTCCTAAGGATTGTGATATTTTTATTTATTTGTCTCCTTCGTTCATGGTAATACTATCTATGTATTTCCTAACATACCCACTGAAATAGTCTCTGACCCAGTCAGGTCATACAATGATAAACTGGAAAAAAGCACCGATAGGTGGTTTTATATATGATCCAAATCTCTGATCCTGATTTTTTAAGAAAGCATAAATATTTCTGCTTCTCCTGTTTCCTCTTTCAGCGATTGCCAAATTCAGCTTCCAGAGAGAGGAGACTGGAAGAGACTAAACCACCCCCTGCTTCAAAAAGCTAACTACAGCATCCGTTCATTTGCATTGCAGCAATTACCCATTTCTATTTGGAAATACTCTAACCAGAAGTATCCTCATATCTTTCTTCAGCTTGGACGGATTTTTCCCAACTTGGTGTCAGAGAACTCAAGGAACTAGTCCCATGACAAATACAGGCTTATTATCCAAATCGGAGCTACTTTTTTTTCTTGTCAAAGAAACACAGGTCAGAGGTGTAGGGGAGGGGAGGTAGGAGGTGCATGTTCAAAGCAGCTTTGGGGATTTAAAAGTATGTCTTCCATTGAAGTTAACTGGTGACCAGCACACAAGAGTCGAAATTTCACAGGACTTGCTTTGGAAAACTCAGCCAAGGAATTATTTTCAGAAAATCACCTGTTACAGAAGCTTCCTTAGTGATATGGAATTAATTCAAGCTGTTTAAAAGCATTATGAGATTAATGTTATTTTACATACGCTACATCTATTGCTCCAGAAAATACCACAGTCGACAGAAGAAACTGATTCTTACTACAATGGACCTTCACTAGGACCTCTAGAAAGTAGCAATAAAATTCCACCAGATGCAAATGATACTGTTGTAACACCCCACTTGCAAAAGTAAGAAACAGGCTCATGGTGTGGACATGCCTCCCTGAAAAATACGGCACAGACAGTGTTTCTTGAGAAAACGGTCTTCTAAAAGGATCTCAGGGTCCTTTGAAAAGGAAAGAGCCAGAAGTAAGATCAGCTATCACTGACAGCAGAGACACAGGCCACCTAATGAGCAGTACCAATTCTGAGCGGCTCCACGGAGTGGGACGTGAAGCGTATGGGCTGTGTGCTGCTACATCAGCTAAGCAAAAAAGTGAGCAGGGCCCGAGGCCCACAGAAAACTCTGGGCAATCGCAATTGCCTGTGAGCCCTACGGCGATGACTTCGGCCATCTGGCATCTCCTACAGCACATCAGTGTGGGTTTGCCTCCCTGCCTCCAACCAGCAGCAAGTGGAGCCCATTCACCATGGGCCAGCAAGCATTTCAGAGGGGATGTGAGGGAACTTGAGCATTAGAACAGTCTCTGCTCAGCCTGGAGCCTAGAAGATCTAAGAATCTAGCCCCAGTGGGGGGGGACCTGCAGGGTTTAGCACTTCAGAAACCTGTGCAGTTGAGATGGGAAATCTCATATCAGTGATTCTAGTCACCTATCATTGAATGCACTGGACCTTCTCTTCATCTCCCTCCTCCGCCCTGGAATTTTCTCATCGACTGCTTGTCTTCAAAATCTCTGTTCTCAGGCAAAAAGTGTACTCACTCCAAGTGGAGGAGGCAGGACACAGTGGGTGTTTCCCATATGAACTTTTCATCCATAATTCCCTCCCACGTAAAGGACAAAGCCACATTTTTATTATAAATCAACCCCAGAGAATAACCACTATCTGAAAAAATGTTAACAATTAAACAATAATTCAGGGATTTTGAAATTAAGTACCCTGTGTGTGAACAGATTAAGAGAATATTGTCTATGTAATTCTGGAGAAAACCAATTAAGCTTACCATCTAATGAGCAATGATGCTCTCTCACATCTGCCAGCAAAACGAATCAACATAATCTATTGCAGGTGGTTGTGCTTTCTATTCACTATGCTACAGAAATGATTCAGCACCATAAATTATGGAACCATAATCAGCAATTGGTAATATGGGGGAGGTTACCCTTTTCTTAGTTTATAGGCTCATAGCTACTATTACGTCAAAAAAAAGTGCTCAGATTTGTGCCCAAAATTAACATCTACTCATAATTCATCAACATTATCTTTTTTTACCAACTTTTAGATTATCACGTGGCATTTCAAGACCCCAGCCAAACCGTAAATAATGACAGAAGTTCAAGAATCATCACTTTCTGCCACAGCTTTGTCTTTCACATAAATAATCAGAAAGTCATCGAACCAGGAGACAGATTTCCTACTTGCATTGCAAGGGGTGTAACAGTTTTCCTATTCTGTTTCTATCATGTATGGCAGAATCTTGTTATTCAATAATGCATCGTTTTGCCTTTGGTAAAGGTTCTCCGATAACAATCTTACATGACCTTCCACCAACTTCTAAAAATGTTTGTCCTCAGTAGGAAAATGTTTTGGTATATACTTGTGTATAAAAAACCCAAGCCCCTAATACAACGTTGTACAACCATAAGAAAAAGGACTCTGTATTTTTCTAATATTGCATAAAATTACTACTTTCTGGCACAATGGACTCTTCTAATATGTCACATAAATGTGCAGAGTCCCACAGTAAGTCCATGAACACCTGACATAAAGCCATTGAACTGAGGGTAATTAAATCAAAGAGAAATGTGGCCACTATCCATAGCTGCAACTAAAACCAGTATACGCATAGCCCGCCCACCCTGTGGTCATCTCAAAGTTGATATATGGCTCAAGTAACTGGTACTGGAGTTTCCTCCATAAGAAATTCAAATAAAGTAATTCAAATAAAATAGAAATAATAACATTATTGCATTGTATTCTTCAACCTATTATGCTACTGTTCAAAGGAAACTAATTTTTGTTCAAGAAAAGAAATCAGACAATTGTAGGAGTTTTAGGGAAATAAACTTTCGCTTTTAACAGTCCAAATAGGAACTGGACACAGAATCCATGTCATTGTAGGTCTCTGACATCTAAAAGTTGAGAAACCTGAAATAGCAAGTAACATTTCAGAAATTATGTTCTTTTTCAGTTCATGTTAGAGAAAGTTTCAAATGAAAATAACAGAAAACGGATTTTCCTTATCCCCATGGTATTCTTAACATTATTTTGAAATTTACTCAAAACAAATTATTTATTTGAAATCCTTAAATAAACTAAATATTTTGAAGATATTTTCCATTTATATTTTTGATTGCTTGTTTCTTTTGGTTTTTTTTGGGGTGCGTGTGTTATTTTTGTTTGTTTTTCTTTGCTCGGGGAGGCCATTTGTTTGCTTAATAAAAAAACATTTGCTAACTTTAATTCGAAGGCAGACGGTCTCTTCAGTTTGGCTCTTGCTTTTTCTTTGAAGCCGGTGTACCTTAACTTCACAAAGCATCACGAGGTCAGTAGGTGCCTCCACAGCCATTCAGCAGAGGGCAATGAACAAAATTCGGAAGATAACTGTGCTTTTCACCCCTTCTACACAGACTTTAACAGAACATTTTGCTGGAAGAATAAAGGAAGAATGTCCCTCTTTCCAGCTCACAGGTTTCCCTGTAACATTTTGACAGAGATCCTGACCGAGCTGCAGATGCTCAGGGTTCTGAGGAATGAAGTGAATAATTCAGCATTCAGCATGGTTTGTGCCGAGAGACTTGTCTGAACCTCTTGCAACACATGAACAAAGTTACATAGAAAGAAGCAACTTTCTGATAAGCTACAATAGGGTGAAAAAACCACCACTGAATCACAAAGGCTTATAAAGGAAACTGTTTTGTGATCTTAACTAAAGTAGACTGTGACTGATACCAGTGTAACACAGACAGTTAAAATGTCAGAGTGCTTTATTGCTTACTATTTTACTGTTTTCATTCATGAGGAAACATTGCAAAAAAAATATAAAAATCTTGTGGAATAATATTATTACATGGCATCTGAAATAAGTTCTCCTTCTTCCTTTACATAGGAGCCTATTTCTGGTGAAAAAGACACTGTCAGTGCTGAATTTTACTGAATATAACTTGGAAACAATCAATGGAGCCTGAAAAACACATTATAAAGATCTGCATGTTTACCAGGACACAGACTAGGTCTTACTGAACCTGTAAAAGTGACCACCTGTTATAGGGAACCTTTCAATAGGGTCTATTTTACCATTATTCACCCTCAGTGAATAATGTAAATTCTGTAAAAATTCTGTAAAAATAAAGAAACAAGAAAACGCATCAATGTGTGACCTGTACACTTACTGCGAGTAAAGTGCTCTAATGTTATCTTTCTTAACAGATTGTAAAGCATATCTACTTTTAATATTTCTAATAGATTCACATCTACAAACTGAACTCCCCGAGGCGCAGGGGAGTGATGTCCTTTTTCCCCTTCAGCTGTTTTCTCCCCTCAGCTGTAGTAGTTTCTTCCTCTCACAAATGCAAATGACAGGGATCTCAAGAATCACATTGTTTCTTGTTATTTTACTGGAGATGAAAATTTAAAACCCTCATAAGAGCACAGATACAGCCTTCACATTTTCATTTCCCCAAACCCACAGGACATCAGAGAATTAAACCACCTGAACTCACATATACTCACGGTCTACTTAAAATAAGACACCGCGGAGACACAGTATCTCCCTGATGTGGCCCTGCTGGTCCTACGTTCTTAGCTATTATTAGCTGTTTTCCTCTTAACTCAGTTTCTAGGAATATTATAAATTATATATCCTCATCTAACTGAGTAGGAAATGAGACTATGAACCAATGCACAGTGAAAAAAGATAACTTCTGGATCTGGGACCACAGAAAGAGCATCAAGAGCAAAGCGCAGCCATAGATATATTAAAGAATGGGTCATTTCATCATAGGCTGTCATTTGATGTAACCATCACTACAACTTGCCCAGCTCTTGGATATCAGCTAGAGTTTGGTAGCGCATTACATACCGTGCCATATTTCTTTATGTTCAGCTTTAGTGAACAGTTGGCACCATGATGTATTTGTGTACTTCTGGCATTACCTCAGCGCTTCCCAAATTTGGCATCTCCTCTCCCTTTTTGGGTACCATTTTTACCCCATAGGAAACTTAAACTTGCTTCTAAGATCTTGCAGATGGATGAAGCCACAAGAACTTCACAACATGCATTTTCTGAATATCTCTGCTCTCACCTACCTTAAGAACCCTATCAAAAAGGGATTTATGGCACTGGCTCTGGCCACAGTTCTTCCTCTCTCCTAGTATATGCTTTTCGTTATTATATAGCACTACTGTTTTGCTACAGCCATCCCTTTGATTGTGCAGAAGCTTTACCACAAAAGTGCTATTAAAGAGAGTGTGATAACTTTCATATAACCTTTGCAGAGCCTCTGCCTTTGAAGAATTTTTGTTAATATTGTACATATGGTGCAACTCTACCTATAATCCTTCCTGTATAAAGCTTTCCTCTCCTTTCCACAGATGCATGCTTCTACTAATCTGTAATAATGGTGAGCATTTGCAATTACATACGTAATGTGTTTTTATTTTAAATGCAACTGCAAAGCTAGCTGTGGAAGGCCGACTATTTAACCTGCACTATTAATGACACAACTCAGAAAAGATATTCCAGTGGCACCCTTAAATTCAACTGTAAAGGCACCAGTAAGTTTAAGATGGTGAAGTTTTTCCATGAAGACGACATTACGGTAATGAATGAAAAAATGAAAGGGTTACCTAATGCTCCACTATGCTTTTCCTAATCACTTGTATTAGGATTGTATAAAACACTCAAGATTTCGCAATGCAAACATATATCTAAGATCTGGTCTTTTCCTAAATGATATCTAAATTACCAGAGATTACACGTCTCTGTAGCTGTGTCCTTATGACAAGAAGGCAGAAAAGGATCCAAATGGACTGAGAAACTCACAGGTCAGCAAATTGCTTTTAACACCTTGCTGTGTGCTCCACGAGTCTCAAAATTCTCAGTCTTGTACTTACGACTAACCAGGCATATATGTGTTCTGCCAAGCTGTTCATTTGTAAGCCCTTTCCTGAACTTGTTGAAGCAAGAACACTGTGCACAAACCTTTTGTTGCCTGAAAAAAAGGAACTCTTTTTGAAGAGGAAACACACCAAATAGAACAAACCCTTGTCAGTCCTGAGGTCAAGTTATCTCAATGAGTAACAGTAAAGAGTAGAGACTATTTCTGCATCTTCTCACCCAGACTGGCCATTCTCTTACAAACAGTCCCACCAAAGCATCAGCTTTGTGGCAGAGTTACATGCATCTATATAGGAACACCAATTATTTTCAATACCATTTTCTGAAATACGTGCTATAAGGGGGAGAAGCAAAGTGTACGTGTGTTACTCCAGAAGATAACATTTCTTTTTAACATTCAGGAAGCTGCAGCAATACGCCCTGTGTGGAGTACTTAGTGTATCAAACAGCAGACTAATTGTCAGCTGCACCACGCAATTTACTTTAAGTGAATGCATCAGTATGTAATTGTATGAATGCATATTGACAAATGACTGATTCTTTGTAGTACTGCTGAATAGCAAAGGCTGTCATAACAAATTGCTGCTGTTCAGGAACAGGTATCTAGAAAAAGCTGACGCAGAGAACACTTGTGACTGTTGCCCAGTACTTTGCACAATAGGAGCAAAACGCTATTGTTTCCTTAACATTCATAGTTCTGCCATCCATCACTAGGAATTCCTTTGCCATTCACATAAACATAATGAGCCTTTCCATCGGAATTTCAGTAGTATTTAAAATCAGCATCCATTAGTGTCTGCTTATTGTAAAACATTTGTTTATGCACAGTTGTATTACTGAGATATAGCTGTGCTGCCCATGTACCGTGTCGCATTGCAACCTCGTAACTCCACAGTAGCTGTGATTTTTCTGGAGGAAAAGTGACCTCTAAAGCGTCACATTAAAATTCCTCGATTTTGCTAAGGAAAAATGTGAACTAATCTTCATCACTTGCAAACAAATGCCATATTTCAATTGAGGAAACATTGGCGATAGTCTGTACCTTTTATGAAATTGAACAAGGATGATATTTCATTCCTCTCTATCCAGAAGAATGATGAGCTGGGTTTGACTTAGATCAGTTAAAAAGGTCATATCTTTGTTTCCTTGATACAATACAAATAGGTAGTTATAAAAAAATGTAACATTTATCCTCACTGTTGTCAGTCATAAGTGACAATCAAATAATGTAATGGGTTACCAAAGAAATCACAGAAACCCAGCTCATTCACTGAGTTCCTGTAACAGCAGCTTTAATTACATTAAAGATCAATTCCAATATTGAGAAGTGTGCTGTGTAATTTCATACTGGTACTGCTGGCTTCACTGCTTCGTAGACTTAATACTGATTTTAGATTAGCCATTTTACCTGTGTACATTCACATCAGCCAGAGTATTCAGTCTCCTGCTTTCAATTTTGCTGAAGAACTGTTCTCCCACTTCCAACACATGCCCGCTTTAAAAAGACAAAAGCCCCCTCTGTGCCAACTATTGTGTTGACAGGAAAGTTAAAATACAGTAGCTGACAATGGGTCTCATTCTGACAGAAAACATGGGTGTCTGTGCAGTATTTGCATCCTTTTGGACACAAAAGGATGAGACAAAGCCTGGTTGTCATCCGTTCATGAGCAGTCCATGGGGAAGCTTTGGCCCGCTGAGAATCACAAGCCTGTGGTAAGGAGAGAGCTCATCTAAAAGCAGTACCCTTAAATGCACACATGTACTCACATATAAACTTACCTGCACTCCTTATTTGAAGCCACTTGTTGGGGCATTTTCCCAACTAAAAATAGAGAAATTAAATCAACCTGCTGCCCTTTTCTCTTGTCACATCAGGGACACAGACAGATCCTTCATGCCAGGTAAAATATTGCCAGTAGCCCAGTTTAAGTACAATCCCTGAAAGCGTGCCTTACCTTGTTACCAGTTCCTATCAATGTCTGCAGGAGTGTTACTCTCTCGGTCTCTCTATTGCTCTTCTTGAGCCCATTGGCAACACTCATATCAGACCTCCACTTCCTCTGCTCTTTTAATCTTTCTCCCAGTAACCCCATGGGTAACTACAATGGATGCATTTGCAAGGCTTCTGTATAAACTAGCTCCTATGGGTGCTTGGTTAATGACTTTCCAGTTTATTACTGGAATTAAAAGCTCTATTTCTTTCACTTAAAGTGCCCTCTTCACATTCTCAGGTGAAGGAAATCTTTTTCCTATGCAGATTCCTTCCTAATTAGAGTTCAGACTTTTCTCCCAAGTCTTCACTCTTGTTCTCCCAGACTCCAGCTCTCCAACAGACGTTCTCTAACCTCATGAGTCTTTCACTTCCCCTAAAATCATCTCTAATTGGCAATTTTCTGTTTTTCCCTCCAGTCCTTCCTCAAGCAGAAGCACATGCTTAAATATTTGAGGAAAATATCTCTGATAAATGGAACCATTGCAAGTCCCAAGATGTTAACTCACATTTTATGTCCAACAGTAAGCATTACTACCTTAGAAATATATGCATGCCGCCTCCCACTAAAATAAATTCTCTAAATTACATACTATTTTCTTGCAGAACTTAAAAGTAGCAAATAAAACCTTTCTTGAACTGCTATTCCTAAGTGTAAAGATGTTTCAAGAGATTTCTCCTAATTGTCCTTAAAATAAAAACTACATAATCGCTGACTTCAACAAATACATTGCACAACTGATGTGTTCACAGAAACAGAAGTCTTGCACACTTGCAATAAATACTTGCTTACAGAAAGGTATATGCCAAACCCATAGAAGGGTCACAGTGAAATATGATTTGCCTTCCCTTTTTGAGCTCTTCTGTCATTAAATCATGAAGGAAAAAGAATAGGATACAATTTTAAAAGGTCAATTACTCATGAGCAAATGGTTGATGACTGTCCACAGAAATAGCCTAGAAACACCCCATAGGCTGAAATGTGCCTTATGAAGTTTCTGAGTGCTTCCAAGCAAAAAACTGTGTTCAAAATACATTCTGATGATTTATAAGCAGCAGGAGTTAAATTGGACAATTACATATTCACTACTAATTAACTCACTTGTTAATTGGTGTTTATTTCCTATTCCATATTCTTCAGACATGTGCTAATGTGTGCATATGGCAAGGTTGTGACATCATGAAACAAGCATGAATATAACCGTGACAGTCAAGCATTTAAGGCTCAGATAAGAGAAAAATGCTGTTTTAAAGACATTATTTCACTTTTTCTCCAGCTCAGTTTATGATCCTTTTCCTTCACCTGCTAACATGCACACAGTCTTCCTTTGTAGCATCATTAAAGCTATTTGGTAGTCTAACTTAACACATTTGGATTTCTTTTTAGCGTTAGTCTCATTCTTAATAATGTCTTGAATTTGGAATGCTTGATTTGAGAATAATTAGAGTGTCTCTGTGATATATGTTTATTTGAAATAATTCATACGTTCTCCTTAAACACTATTTTAACATAGCTTTTGTCTAACAATGTTTATGCTTGTAAGACTAAATTTTTACTACAGTTAGACAGAAAACACCACAACCTACTATATCTAGTATTTTCGTGTCAAAGTAGCAGGAATAAGCCATTTTTCATTTAAATGAAATTTTTCTAGACAAATCAGGAAACATATTTTGACTCATCTTGGCCCCTCTGGAGCAGTGTAATATAGTCACAGAGTAATTGTCATGTGGGTTTCCACCAATTCTGCTTCATGTGGTCAGGTCATCCAACAGGTTTACATTTCCTCCTTTCTGCCCCACCACAGCCAGACACCTGCCTGAACACATATCCTTCCATGCCTACCCCCCATCACACTTCTCCCAGCTTCTATCTATCCAGAAGTAAATTTGTATACTCACATGCAATTTAATTTTCCCTCTAGCCAGCCCTCACTTTTGAGTACAATGTTGCTGCAATATCATATTGAAGTTGGTTTGTTGTTATAGACTGCCACATGGTTATGGTTTTTTTTCCAACAAGACTGAAGCCAGACATTTCAAAACCTTGTTTCTAGCAAGCATGAGGCCATAGGCCAATGTTATATTTCAGACATCACCAGGTTCCTATATCTTTCTAGATAAAAAGGAAGGCAGAAGTAATTCCTTCCTCTCTCTGGTGAGAGTGGGGAATATTTGTCCCCTGTTTGAAATACCAGGATGGAAGCTGCTCTCCAAATGTCATTGTCTCATAACGATGAATGTGAGTCGTCAGCCATTTGGAAGGAAGGTATTTATACAGAAGTGTGGGGTATAAATATATATAGATTAATATAATATAATATAATATAATATAATATAATATAATGTAATATAATGTAATATAATGTAATATATGTAATACAATATAATACATTTATAATATATAAATACATTATATATATTTACATATGTATTTTATATATCCCCCAGTATCAATACAGGCTGGGGGATGAAGGGTTGAGAGTAGCCCTGCCAAGAAGGAGTTGGGGGTACTGGTGGATAAAAAGTTGAACATTAGCTGACAATGGGCACTCACGGCCCAGAAAGCCAACCACATCCTGGGCTGTGCCAAAAAAAGCACAGCCAGCAGGTCGGGGGAGGTGATTCTGCCCCTCTGCTCCTCTCTGGTGAGACCCCTCCAGGGCCTGTTGCAATAGGATAAGGGGTAGTGGCTTTAAACGAAAAGAGGAACAATTTAGACTAGATATAAGGATGAATTTTTTTACAATGAGGGTGGTGAAGCACTGGCACAGGTTGCCCCATCCCTGGAAACATTCAAGGTCAGGTTGGACGGGGCTCTGATCTAGCTGAAGCTGTCCCTGCTCATTGCAGAGAAGGTTGGACTAGATGACCTTTTAAGGTCCCTTCCAACCAAACTATTCTATGATTTCCTCTGGGTACTGAAATTTCTAGTGACGATGAGCTCGTCAGTCAGTAGTGACCCACATCCTCCGTGTCCTTAACCCAACCAGCACTTCCACTGACCTCAGGAAGACCCCTAGTTATCCTAGTACTCCCAGGGAAAGAGTTTGATGTCTTCAAAAAAATTTTAGGATTACAAGCATTTTCACTTTAATATTGGCAAAACACTGAAGCATCTGAAATTATTTTGAGGAGGTGGGTTTCTTCTGTGAAGAACTGGAAAGAAACCATCCAAAATGTCTCAGTGATGTGCGAGACCTTGAAACCTGGGTTTCCCCAGTCCCATTTAAGGGCCAAATGGCTGGTTCTCTCCAACCAGAAAGTTTAGCAAATCCTGGATTAATTCTTTCCCTACACGATTGACACCAAAACTAGTATCTTCCTGAAAATAAATTGTTTTGATACATCTTTACTTTCTGACTAGAAGGATTTTTCCAAAAAGGTTTCCCCACCCAATTCTGTTATTAACCTCATTCCATTGCTGGCAATTGTCATTTGTTGGTCCCCTTGCTCTGACACCCTCCAGATAACTTTATTTGAAAACATTCGAAAACCTAAGTAAGTGCATCATTATACTTGTGAGTTGTATTTCATTATTTAACCCTATCGCATAAGCAGTGATTGCTAACATTTAAATATTTTCTAAATTAAGGATACTGTCTGCAGGCTTATTTTTCACAAGCAATGCTAATGCTAGATAGTAAATAAATAAATAAATCCTACAACATTAAGGGAGAGGAAGAAATGTTTAAAGATTTATTCCAAAAAGCTTAAAATTATTTGGCCTGCAGGACCTGTTTTAATATGAAAAGCACTTCTGCACAGATATATGCATATTTTTTCCTACATGCAGAAAAGTAGCACAATCTTCAAGAGGCGTACAGCATCTGACTTTCAATACCTACAGCCTCTTTTACTTAAGAATAAAATAAAAGCTACTCAAAGCCCTGGGTCACATCTTCAGTTAGCCATTTCACATGCAACTTTTGAGAAAAAAAAAGAATTGCATGGGCCTAATCCAAACCCTTTGAAGTAAATTTTTCGAGTATTAACAGACCTTAAATCAGGTTTTTGTTTGTTTAGAGTACTTTTCTCCTCTTTTTCTGCTTCTTTTTTTTTTTTTTTTTTTTTTTTTTTTTTTTTTAAATAAACCTCTTTAATGCCAGTTCACAATACTGGAATTATTATGAACAGGTAAGAAACCTCTTTTTGTTATCAAAATCTACTTTTTTTCCATTATTGTATAAGATATTTATATTTTGCATGAAATACCAAAGATGAAATACAGCTGAAAAGAAATTGCTGAAGATTTTTGAATTCTAAAACCCAGACTTATGCTTTCCATGACTAATGCTGTTGTAAAGCTCCGATGTCTGGAGGTCCAACATATTGAAGGAAAAAGTTCTAGAATTTATAATAAGCATGACATATTCAAAAGTTAGAGCAGAGAACTTTGCTTCAGGACTCATGAAGACTTTACTGCCATCAGTGATTCACTGAATGACAGGGAGCAATTAACATCTCTGCTGCAGCCTACTTCATTGGTAAAACAAACTCTAATATGCTACCTGTGCTGGGAATTTGAGCAGGTGGGAGCTGCAGCTTAATTGTTTTTACAACCTATAAAAATACACCTGGTCTCTAAACGTACAGTCCTTTTCCCCCCTCTCATAAATTAATATATATCTAGAATAAAAAAAAATATAAGGTATCACCAGCCCTGCAAAAACCCTCACACTTAGACTTCAAGATGCTTAAGAAAGATGTAAAGAGTCCAGAGATCTTCAATGCGGCACTCTGAACATCAGCAAGGTCGATCTAAGTAAGAAAATGCTTACGGGGATGCTGTCACACCCACTCCACAGCCCCAGGCAGAGGAGTCTGAGGCTGCCAGCGTGACAACCACAGCTCAACTTTGACACCAGATTTGTGCAGTACTTCAAGATCCACACTCGGAAAGAGGAGCTGTGTATCTACAACACCTGCACTAAAAGTACCCGAGGTACCTCAGCTGTCCTGTCTTGGTAAATCCAGGTGCCTTTAGCCTTAGAATTATGTAGTGTGGCAGTCGCTACGGAAACTAGTTTTATTTTATTTTTTTTTAAATACTTTTGTCAGTAAGCACACACAGTAGATTGCATGTCTCAGCTGCCAGAATGACTTATGCCCTCTTTGCTTCAACATGAATACCCGTATTTATGCAGAAATGGAAAGGCTGGTTATTTCTTATATGACTGACTGTGCTCCTTTTGGCATAATATGCTTTTATGAATAGTCAGATGAAAACAACCCACTTACTTTCACAATAATAAATTAGCCTGTGTGACTCAGAGAGGAAGTAAGAGGGGAAAAGGGGAGCGAGAATTAAAGTTTTGTGTGGTTCTGCTGAAATTCAAGCCACATAATCCCCACACACCCGTGCATATAAAAAGGAGGCTCTGGAGAGGTAGAGGTTATATAGAAAAGAAAATTTTAAGACCTGACTGGCCTTTGGTTATGTAAAGAAATGAAGATTGAGCAGCTGTGCTGACATTTCGTTTCTGGATAGCAGAGGATGGTAGTGACTCATTCCTCATTGCTATGCCAGCATACCTTTTCTACACAAGTTTTCATTAAGGTTAAAAACAAATGAGAAGGCAATGCATTTCGGCTTGCATCAATGTGTTGCTGACAAGTAGCGTGAGTAAGTGACCTGCCGCAGCGGCCCAAGCCAAAGTATTCTCATTTGGACAGCTCAGGAGCAAGTATTTCTCATGTGAAATTCAGAAAGGGCATGCTATATAGAAATGAAATTAGGTTTTACTCTTGCACTGCAAAAGTCCATAGATCCCACATTCACAGCTATTCATGTTATATAAAAGAAAGCCTGAATTACCACGCACAATGGAATATAAATGGCAAATATAAGAAACTAATACAGTATATGATGAATTAAGTGTGGAGATAAAAACAGACACAGCATAATCAGTACCTGCCTCTGGTAATGATAAAATTTGATCAAGAAAGAAAAGGTCTGTATGCGGAATATTAGCCAGAGCTCAAAGGCAAATATTAGTCAGAAACTAAAACTTCCTCAGCGAAGTATTTATGTACGGCACAGAAAAGCTATACAGGGTTAGCCAGCACATTTTGTGCTAAGCTTCAAGTCCTGCAATTAGCACCTTTTCAGGTAACACCTCATGTTAATTCTTTCTCAAGAAAGACATCGGTGCCCCCAGACACATGGGTAACACTGAGCTTTCTAAAAGCTGTTTTGGGCTTCTTTCAAACTCCCGTCCACACCCTGCTTCAGAGGGAGCAGGCAGACACAAAGCCTCTCCCAGAAAGCCCAGCTAAACGCCACGCGTGCGCTAAGAACTCTTCCCCATGCCTTGGACACCACCCCGGAAGGCACTCCCCTGAGCTTCACACCTATCTTAACCTGAGGCCTGGCCTCTTGCCTGGGAGAAGGCAGGGATATCCCATCCTCAGTGAAACTCACCCCAGACAAGCCACATCTGTTAAGTGCAAAAACAGCTGACCCTAAGGGAAAGACACCTTCCTGCACACTTCCAGTCTCACTTAAGTGAATGTGGCATCTGTGAGAGTTAGATCACTGACCAAGCAGGAAAACACGGGTAGTGACAGCACCAATTCTTTTCTGTAGAGTAATTCCACGTCCATCAGCCAGGGATGTTGGAGTTTGACCTTCTAGTTGGTGGGGTTGGAGAGTTTTTGTACAGGCTGTTCCAGAAGCACGCTATTGCTTCTGTTTCACTCCTTAGCAGCAGCAAAATCACATAACAGCAGAATTCAGAGCACTGTTGGTGTTTTACCTTTTTTCTAACAATAAAAAACATTGCCCCTTTCATTGCTTTGCATATGCTCCCTCGTCCTGATTTAGAAGGTTATCTCCAGACACAGAAGTTTCTATGCTTATTATATCTGGCTTTGTCTTCTAATGAATGCACTTGTAATGGTGGGTCTTACAACACAGGCATCTGTCCTTGAAGGAAAGAGACAAATAGAGAACAATCTTTTTATTATTTTTTTTCCCACATAGCCCTCTGAACAGTTTTTATCTAGTAACAACTTACAGTAAAACACTTGGTAGTTAACAAGGACTAGATTTGAGCTAGTTATGTATGAAAGGCAAAGGTGTCATTTTTGTGTTACTAACCTTGTGAGCCGTCTAACTCAAAAATGCAATATGAACAGAACCTCTTAACAAAAGAACAGCCATTCACTGTTGGACAAAAACCTGTATTATAAAATCATGCTACTTCAGAAAGATTCATCTGAGCTAACTAATTGGTCCTTGCGAAAAACATATCCGATAGGTCAAATTCCATTCTCAGCTATGCAGACGTAAGTAAGCCTCCAGTGACTTAATGTGGCAGTCTATAGCAGAATTTGGCCAATCACATAAAAGCTTCACTCTTCTGCACATATAGTATACATTGAGGAAACAAATGGGAGCAAGCTGAAAAACAGGTAAGATTTGATTTCCCAAAATCAGCTTGCTGGCTGCTGGCTGCACAATGGGATGACATGGAACAAATGGAGTAGGGCTGAAAATCCATTGCACTTAAGTGCGTACAAACAGGCATCTTTCACTGGAGTGCCAGTTCTCGAAAAAGTGGAGTTCATTCCTGTACATCAACATTAATGCATTTTGGTTTGTGTTAGTTTAGTCTAACATACCTCTGGCTTGGATCTCAGACATTTGAGGTTGCAGAGTTGGAACGTTCTTAACTGTGCAGATCCTTGTGCACAAATCCACAATTAGTGCATTCACAGTGATAACTAATTGCCTGTAATCATAGCCCCAAATCACCACATTGCTCATCTGTTTCCTTTCTACCTTGCTACAGAGCTGATAGACTTACAGACGGAGAAGAAAAAAGTAACAGAGCTTCATCTTCTTCCCAAACACTTCAGCACAGTGCAGAGCAGAGAAAGTCATGTTTGGAGGTAAGAATCTTAACAGTGTTCTCCACAAGCAACTGAGTCTGCATTTTTCTTGTTCAAAAGTGACCCAAACATGTCCATTCTGTGGGCATTGCTGTTCAAGGTGCAATTTCCATTTCACTATACTGGCAGCACTTCTCTTTACATACTGCATAAAGATAGCAGCCAAGGAACCACCGTGAGGAAACACTGTTGTACGTGGGGCAGAGGGAGGGAGGCAGGAATGTGAAGGCAAGGATGAAGAGGAAAACTCAAAGAAAACAAGTTTCCCACTATTGGAAGGGCCAAAGACAGATGAAATGACTGCTTTTCTCTTATATGTTGTGTGAGGAGTACGGATCCTGTGGCAGTTGGTGGTCTGAAGTTTTTAAGTGTGTTACAGAAAACTGTGATCTCTGGTATAAGGCAGAATGACTGTTTCACAGCTGTTACATTGATTACAGTGGACTGCAATCAGTCAGTCCCTTCCAGTCCTCAGTACTGCGATCCACACATGCTCAGCTCACCTTGAACTCTTCTCTGATGGATACCTAATTCATATTTCACCTCTCATGGGGAGTGTTTCTCTACTTGCTCTTATCAGAGCTAGCATTTAAGTTTCCCTGACCATAAAAAAAAAACAAAAACATAAGAGAAAATTCACTGTCCAAAGGCTCTCTCCCAGCCAAGAAGAGAGACACACAGCTTAAAAAAAAAAAAGAGAAAAAAATCACACACAGGCTGCAGACACACTATGTGTGTACATGCACACATACCTCTGCACACTCTGTATTTATAAGTCTGTAAAGTCTGTATTTATATATGCACAGTCTTTCTCAATCTACTCTGATGGTATTGACCTTGTCCTGTCAGAAAGCACCTCCCAGGCCTGCTGGCTCAGAAGCAGTCATGGGATCTCAGCGGATGCTCCATCTGATACACAGGATGCATGCCCTCAGACCTGACTCAACCACTTAGTTAGTCAAGATGACACATACCACAAATGTGTCTAACCCTGTCAATCAGCATCTATCCTAGCAGTGTACATGCTGTAACCAAGTTTCTTTACTGTACAGCATTTCCAGTAAACAAGCAGCGAAGTGTATAACTGGAGTAATTCTTACTAGGAAGTAAAACATCCTCTTTGATACATGGATGCCCTGTGCTCTGCTCCCAACACAGGCTCTTTCACCACTCCTTTTTCTTCCATTCACCCCAGACCCATATCCACCACCAGCCAATTTACACCTGCATCTCAGACTGGCTTATGTGTCTGTCCTCCTCCATAAAACATCTTCTTTCCAAGAACAACAGGGCAGATAAGATCACTGTCTGGCCATAGAGGGAGTTTCTGATTGACACCTGCTGTGTCTTTATAGTGTCATCCACAAAAACAATGGCCAACGCAAAGAAGAGGAGTCTCAATACAGGGTTCTTGGTGAGAAAGTCTGTCTGCCCACTACACCGTCATCACAGGCCGGGGTCAGACCAAGGTCCAGCAGGTCCCTAACTCAGGGCTGGCTGGCATCATGGTGCTCCTAAGATGGTGGCATGAGCCTGCCACTTCTGTGCAGGGTTATTTGCAAAACAGGCCCTTCATGGCCTCTTCTGTTTTATCACAGTATTGTGCAGTAGGGGAAAATGTTAGAGACAGGCAGAGTGCCACTTGACCCAGTACTGGAGCAGGATACTCTTCATATAGAAAGTTCACAATAAACTTGACCTTATATTCATCCCTTATATTGGATGCCAGACACTGGTTCCTCTTCAGTGCTTCAATAATTTCTGGATGAGGATTATTTCTTAGAGGTGGAGGAGAAGAGCTGAAAAGAGGAGAGCATTATTAGTGTTGCTAGTACCTGTTCCAAGACCTCTTTCTCCCTCCACCTTTGTTTAGTCCAACCCCTACCCTGTTCTTCCTTTCCTTTGCCTTCCTTTTTTCAAGAGTAAACCAAGCCATCTTTGGGTCCAGCTGATGTGCTTGGATCCAGAAATCCAGAAGAAGGACAAAAGGAGGCACACCACACTGTACCCCATAAAGTCATTCAGGAGGCTAAAGCTGTGTATACGAGCTTCCCAGCCCTGTGTGGCTTGCCAGGTACAGGTGAATCTGGGAGATGAGCAAGAGCTACTGAGCCTACAGGTATGAGCACAAGTGTCCCCTGTGATGATTAGGACAGCCTTAGCTCAGGAGTTCAGGAAATGCCTGAAAGGTGTCCCTGAAGCAGATGCTTGAAGCATCATCATGACAGCAGCCCCCACGGGTGACCCAACAGAGAAAGGTAAACACATTGAAAGTCAACAGGGTATGGCTAGCTTGAGGCAAGCCTAATAGTATGAACCAGCTTTGCTGGCATGTTATAATGTTCTTTTCATTCTCACAGTCTCTCCAAGATCTTTTTCTCAACCCATGCTTATGGCATGTCAGGCTGCTGACAGATGCTGTGCTCTCTTTCCCATGGGATCCCTTAGAAAACCGAGTGACGGATCTCCACAGGCAATCTAATTTGTCCCATATACCCATAACGAGTTGCCTAACCCAGGCTAAGGGTCCTTTTTTTAACTCTCAGAAGAGGAACTTAGTTACTCAAAACAGAGACATTTCATGCAGTACCAGGTGGAAAAAGATGCTTCAAGAGAAAGAGCTCTGAGAGTTTTGCAGAAAGAAGTTGTAACAACTTTAACACTGAATTCCCCAGCTGGAAGTGATACTGCTGTGAGACATTACTTTAATGTGCTTTCTTAGTCTCTGCTACATTGCCGGCTTTGTGTTTATAAATTAATAAGTAAGTTGGTACAGAACACCGTTCACCTCTGGGCTACAAACAAGTAAAATCCAGAAACTAAAATTTAAATTACAGTAAAATTAGTCACTATAAATTCTTTAGAAGAATTTGTCTGAAAGCTCTCCTACAGACATTTTTGTTCCCTTAGAAAAATAAAGGTAATCAATACAAACCAGGAATTTATTAATAATCTAAACCAACAATTTGCATTATAAAAAAATCAATAAAATATAAGCTATGCATTAGATAACCATGTGATCTATGATTTTAAAACAGTAACTTTATGGTCATTTGGAAAACAGGCAAAGACAGACTATAGTGTTAATAAATCCTATTCTCAGCAGCTGAGCAACCTTTACTTTTGTGAGGCTTTGCTCTTGGGTAAAGTCCCAGGGAACTTAAACATTTAAGTAAGAGGCATTTAGCTAGTACCACTGTTTACAAAAATTGAGTGTATTCACATTAATCAGCTAAGATAGGACTTATGTCATTTACTTTTAGAACCCCAGTGTTCACAAGTAACGTCATCATGAAGAGAAACGGGTGCTTTCAAGACTCAGATTATAGACTTTATTTATATAGAGACTTTTGCTTTAGGATGAGAGGAATCAAGCACTAGAAGTACTTATTTATCTCTGCTAACCACAGAGGGACCCTACGATGTCTGATTTGGATGCAAATATTTCAAATATAGAAATCTGCATGGGGTCATATTAATCATATTTCCACCGACCAGCATTTAATATAATTGTAGAGAAATAACTATGTCAGATCTTTGCCTTCTTTTTTTTTTCCAGTGGCATATGAGAAACCACACTCCCTCTCCCATTTAGTCCCTCTGTCTTATCTTCTGCGTTGTGAAATTTCTGGTGGTCCTCTTAACTGCACGACTTCTTGTTCTTTTCAAATCAACTATTATCTCATAAAAGGCATTTAATATTTTTAGGGCAAACCATAGAAAGCAAGAGCACATCTACTAGTACTAGTTTTCTTATCAAGAAAGAGAAAGATTCCCTGGAAGCATTCAACCTAATTCAGAGATACAGAAAGATTATCAAATGCTCTGAATCAAACTATCTTGGCATCTTAATGAAGAGACAGAAGATGGGAATGTTTGTACTTGACTGTACTTGTATTGCATTATCAACTCTAAAATGAAAGCAGACCTCATCAGTGTCATCATATTGAGAAAAGCAACCAGTTCATTCAAAGGTAAAGGGACTAGAAGCCGGAAATTTGTTGGCATCAGTCCGATTACATGTATTATTAGGAAAGTCATCCAAGTCTTGGAAAAGCAGTGATAAAGAGATGGGCTCAAGTAATCTTCTCAAAGCTATTTCTACTCCTAGGGGTGAAAAAGGTAGAAAATGCTTGAGAAGATTGTTTGGTTCACAGGAAGTATGAAGCAAACTCTCTGGATTTCATGGAGTAGCAGACCGCATTCCCCTGGAAGAAAAAGCCGTACTAAGGAAATGGCCTGTATCACATAGGTAAGGTAAATAATTTGTTCGTTAGAAACTATCTGGAAGATTCAAAAGTTCTGAAAACTAGACATGCAAGGAAAGATACTCAGAAAATAATTCATACAACTTAAATCCAATATATTCCAAACATTTTGAAGTACTGTGGCAAAGAAAATGAAAATAATAAAAATTTCTCTTACCGTCACTAGAAATCCAGATAGCAAGCAAAAATAATTGAAATTTGTTGTTGATGAGAAGAAATTCAATACAATTGGCATTATTGAATCCTGGTGGGACAATTTTAATGTCTCAAATGCTAAAATCACAGCCTATAACCTGTTTGGGAAAGGCTATGTAAGAAAAAGAGGTTGGAAGAGTGCTCTTTTTAGAAAGCAATTACTTGCTTTAGAGTTATTGATAACTCAGAACAGCAGGACCTTGAACACACATGGATCAATGAGTTCACTAACAAAACCCAAGAGGGGGGTTCTGATGAGGGATTGTTGCAGAACACCAATTCAAACTAGAGAACAGGGTGAACTAACCCTTAAATACTTGTCAGTGATGTGGGGAAAGAGATATCTTTCTGGAGGCTTCATCTTGGCAGATGCATGCATCAGGTTTCAATCAGCTAGTAACAGTAAATCATCATTAGAGCTTCTGATATAACGCTTATCTCTATTCTAAAACCAAAGCATGCTCTACCCAACATGAGGCAACTATTTTATAACAAAGCAGATGGCTGAATCATTAGAATGAAAGTTGGCAGTTATCTAAAGATCAATGGTAGCAATCCAATTAGGTTCAACATGGGCAAAGAGAGGACAGTCTCAAAGGGCTTTGTAGATAGGCAGACAGATAGACAGGCAGTACTTCCAAAGTATTAATTTCCAAAAGCTGAGGAAAAGCATAAACAAAAGTAAAAGGGAGCTCCAACAACACAAGTGAAAACCTAAGCTCCTGAAAAATAATTAGTCAAAAGCTTCACTTCTACAGTAAAGAAAACTTGACCAAAAACTTGGGATGCCACATGTATGAAAAGATACCTAACAAATAGATAGCAAATGACATAACTAAATACCAGCTAGTATAAATCATGCTAGCCCAGGCTGGACACAGGAGAGACCACTGGGTCTTGCACATTGGCTACTGGGGGGACCAGGAGGTTCAAGCCAGCTGCTGCAGAGACCCCTCTGTGCATGTGTGTGTGTGTCAAGGGGAGGCCAGGAGACAGTGTGATCAGTTACTGGACAGGCTGATCCCAGCTGCTGGAAATCTCTCCTTGTACTCATGTCTGTATACATGTGTAGTTTTTTTTCCAGTAAGGGGCTTTCACCCCAACCAGCTGGAGGGGAACAGGACATGTGTGTGTTTCCCATCTGGAACACGTGTGCAATATCCTCCCAGCTGGCCCCAGGCACCTGGAGTTGCAGTACCGTCACCTCTGGTGGATAAATGGATTTGGCAGCTCCCTGAAGTCTGTGCTTGTTGAAAACAAAAAGAAGCACCACAAATAGGTCATTGGCCATTAGAAATCTGAAGTGTCAAAATATTCCTGTTCTGTATTTGGAAAGAAGGAGACTGAAGCAGTACTCTGCAAGATACTGGTCACCAAGACCAGTGCTAAAAAGTACATACTGAAAAAATTGACTAAAAAAGAAAATAACTAAATTTTCTTCACATTACTTTCCGCCTGCTGAAATGTGTACAAGACTCATCAAAAGAGCCTACTGTTCCCTGTGTTATTTTTTTTGTTTGTGGAGGGGGTTGTGGTGGTTTTGTTTTTTGCTAAAACATTACAATTTCTGAATGCTTCCAACACCACAAAGTTGGAAGAACGTTACTTATCAATGTTCAAAATGAAAACCATTCAGCAGTGGTGAGTTGGGTAGACTGGCTAGCCAGACAACAAACCCCAAGCAAAATTACAGGAAAAAAGAAAAAGGATCAACTGATAGAGAATTAGGATAGAGAAACAAAGAATTTATGACAATAAAAATCACTTTATAGAAAATCACACTGAGGAAACCCGATTTCCTCCCTTGAGGGGTATTTTTTGGTCAATAACAGCAGGTTGAGACACCAAGATTCTTGGGGGTTTTTTGTAGCATTTCCTGTAGAACTGTAGAACACTCTGATTCAGATTGACACTGTAGAGTACGGCATGCATTACAGAATCACAGAATTGTTTTGGTTGGAAAAGACCTTTAAGATTATTGAGTCCAACTGTTAACCTAGCACTGCCAAGTCCACCACTAAACCATGTCCCCAGGCACCACACCTACATTTTTTTTTTAATACCTCCACGGATGGTAACTCTACCACTTCCCTGGGCAGCCCGCTCCAGTGCTTGACAACCCTTTCAGTGAAGAAGTTTTTCCTAATATCCAATCTAAACCTTCCCTGGCGCAACTTTGGGTTGATTTCCTCTTGTCCTATCACCTGCTACTTGGGAGAAGAGACCAACCCCCACCTCTATAACCTCCTTTCAGGCAGTTGTAGAGAGCAATAAGGTGTCCCCGCAGCCTCCTTTTCTCCAGGCTAAACAACCCCAGCTCCCTCAGCTGCTCCTCATAAGACTTGTTCTCTAGATCCCTCACCAGCTTTGTTGCCCTTCTCTGGACATGCTCTAGCACCTCAATGTCCCTCCTGTAGTGAGGGGCCCAAAACTGAACACAGTAGTTGAGGTGCGGCCTCACCAATGCCAAGCACGGGGGGGACAATCACTTCCCTAGTCCTGCTGGCCATACTATTCCTGATACAGGCCAGGATGCTGTTGGCTGCCTTGGCCACCTGGGCACACTGCTGGCTCATATTCAGCCAGCAGCTGACCAACACCCCCAGGTCTTTTTCTTCTAGGCATTTTTCCAGCCACTCTTCTCCAAGCCTGTAGCATTGCATGGGGTTGTTGCAACCCAAGTGCAGGAACCAGCGCTTGGCCTTGTTGAACCTCATACCATTGGCCTTGGCCCATCGATCCAGCCTGTCCAGATCCTTCTGTAGAACCTTCCTACCCTCAAGAAGATCAACACTCCCACCCAACTTGGTGTTGTCTGCAAACTTACTGAGGGTGCACTCGATCCTGTCAAGATCATTGATAAAGGTATTAAACAGAACTGTTAGATGAGCTAAGAGCTAGGTCAGGCTAAAAAGTAATTGTCAGATGGTGAGTATTTGCTGATGGGAGTTTTTTCAAAGGAGTCTTGCTATGACTAACAATAGGTCTGATCCTATTCCACATTTTCATTAATGAACTGGAATAAAAATAAAATCAGTGACACTCGATTAAATCTTCATTTAAGACAAAGATTGGTGGACTGGTTAATAGCAATCACAAGAGGACCTGGGATTACTCAAACAAAATGTGCTTAAATATATCCAACCACAAAATAATATGGCTAAAAGGAAGACTGCATATGTCACCCATAGAGTGGTGGGGATCAGCAAAGATGTCACTCCAAAATGTCTTTTGCAGGGATAGCCGATAAGCAACTCCATACATGCACCTTGGTCAATATTGTAGGAAAATGGGCTATTATAATCTCTGGACATGTAAGCAGCAGAAGTGGGACTGATATTTTTATGCTGCCAACAGTTTTAGTGGCCAAATTTTGAGAAGGACATTAGAAAACAGAAGAAGGTGAAGAAAAGGTCACAAAAAATTGACTTTAAGATCTGAAGAAAATATGTTCAAGTGAAAAGCTTTAACAGCTCAAGCTGTCTATCTTTTGAGAGGGCAGGCTGAAAGTGACTTGATTGCACTGCCTAAATACTTTCAAACCAAGAAAATAGGAAGTGCTAAAGTGTTCATTAATCTAATAAAGACAGATATAAGAAGAACCAAAGCTAGAAATGAAGCCAAATATGAAATCATGCACTAATTTGTAATTGCAAGAGCTACTAGACACTGGGAAAAATCTAAAGGAAAGTCCATATTCATCTCTTGATATCTTCAGATCATGAGTAGATGCCTGTGTGGAACACATTGCTCTGACAGAGAAGTTATTTTTCAAATCAATGTGTTCAGCTACTGGACAGCCTGGGAATCAGATCCATAGGAAATTTCTATTTGGCCCACGGCTCTTTGGCTTGGACTGAAGCCTTCCCACCCTTCCTTTTATTCCCCCACTTCTCCAATGGCAGCTCTGCTTTGTTTCTGCAGGAGGGAGATTTCTGCCATCTGCTGCTGCCCGTGGAGGGTGCCAGTTGATTAGCCACTGGGTGAGGAAGCAGAGGCCCTTTGCTGCTGTCAGGAGGAAGAGGAGGCTTGAAACCTGCTCTAGCCCTGTGATTACTAAGATCAGACCTCCTTGCTTTACGTCTAGTAAGTTATTGAACTTTGAAAACTTTGAATGATGAGAAGCACAGAAAGCTGCTCATTGCATCAAGGTACAAAGTGGTTCATCTATCATATCTATTTTAGTTCATGCCTAAGTTGATGTATAAAATCAAGCCTGATAAAGCAGTCTTCCTAATATAGGAAAGGTGGACACCTCCTTTATCAAAGAAAAAAAAATCTAACCGTCTCTGAAAGACTCTTGGAGAGAGATTGTCCACCTAACTTAGATGCCTACAGCTAGGCAGAAGTGAACTGCCTCTGGAGAGAAGCCTCCATTGCTCTCTATTGACTAGACAGAGTGTTTAGACTTGTATGTTAGACAGGTCATTAATCAGGGCTCTGAAATTTGTAGGCACAAGTTAGATCCAGATTAGGTACATGAAGTCTCCTTTGCAGGTTGGATCATCTAACAAGTTCTTCTGCCGTTAAAACCTAAGACTCTGAATACCATTCAAGTCAGGCAAGGCTTATAGGGAGAAGTATCGTATTTTACTAGACCAAGTGATGTATCACAGCTATATATCATCACTAATACTACTATTGAAAGGATTAAGAGCAGGGAGAAAGCTGGGACTCACAAGCAGAGAAATACACTGATCACAGAGATACCTGACAGCCTACAGGAAGGGAAAAAAAAAAACAACAGACTTCAGGAAATTTAGAAGAGCAGTTGAGCTTTTTCAGGCAATTTGTTTTAAATCCTCCTATTTCTTTAATCTTTCGCAAACCAGAGAACAAAACTTGGGAAGTCAGCTACTGGTACCCAACTCCCAGTCACTCATCCAGGATAAACTGCAGTCACAAGGGCAGAGCACGGGCATACGCTTCCCTCCAAAACCCCAGCGTGACTCTTCCTTCCCTGGAACACCACCAGCAATGTGGGCAGGAAGTCCTGTGGCCTGAATGGTGCATACATTACAATCACAGATTTACCTATGCAATAAATTGTTTCCCTTGAAGTGTGTCTAACACTTATTAAGATATTGATCATTTTTCATTGATGAAACGACTATTGTCTTGAGATTTGTCCAAAAGTAAGTTTTTTGTAGCGACATCAGTCTGTACCTTTGATTTATAACCAGCATTGGTCTCTCTCTGTTTTGGTTTTGTTTGGTTTTGGTTTGGGGAGTATTGGGCATGTGGAGGTCAGTAGAGGGAGGAAGAAAAGACTTCTTATGCCAAGTTTGGGGATTTGGGTTTCACTTTGGGGAGAGACATTGAAGATAAAAAAAACAAACAAACAAACAAAAAAACCCCATGTAACTATTCTTTTTTTTATATCACAACACTGTCAAATTCAGGTATGTTTATACTTTCTCCATAAACTAACATTTGTTTGCAATTTGGTGACAAAATTTTGTTCACAAACATTTTTGAGGAAGGACAGATTTTCAACAAAACCCCATAACATCCTGAAAGCCAGGGCTTCCATGCAAGAACAACAGGATTTTCTTCCTATTACTTGCCTTCCACGATTTAGACATGCCATCAAAAACCACATGACACAAAACAATCTAGTTATTGAAGAGCTCAATGGATCACAGACAATCTATAGTCTGTTTTTTAATCCAAACTATCCAACAAGCATTTATGAATAATGTACATGCTCCTGTGCTCAGAAATTGTTCACAAATGATTTGTGAACAGAAAAAAGAGCTAAATCTGCAATGCATATTTTTTGCAATAACCCATTCAATCAGAATTACTTCAGGAAAGATTGTTCAGCATTAGCTAGTCATCATACCATGTACTTTTAGGGAACATATTAGATCTGTAAGTGGTCCATCAAAAAAATGATAATTCAGCACTATAAAGTAATTTGAGGACACGCTTTTAAATATATGGTGTTTAGGAGGGTATCTAAACACCCTCACAATTCTAAAACACGCTTCATTGTCCAAAGAGTGCTGAGATTTAAACTGGCTCATAAGTGTTAAGCAATCAATTCCTGTAGACACAGCTTCAAAAATGCTTCCATTTTGTCTGGTTGAATTACAAATGAGTTATTTCATTAGCAGAATTATTATTTTGGGATGAACTCCAGAACATTAAAGCTTTACATTTAACTTCCATTACAGTCCAGAATAGAATTAACCTCTCTTTCCCATATATAAGTAGCTAATGCACTTTCCTTGTAAAATGCAAATGTCGTTATACTATGTTTTGCAGAAAGCACTTAGAAAAATTCAGTGGAATTATAGTTCATAATATTTCGGTGCATTCAACTAAAACACTAAATTTTAAGAATATTAGTTTATTTTCTTTCCTACCATTGAATACTGACACTTGGAATAACAAGTACTGCTGAGTTACATGCTAAACTATCATATCACTATTTCAGGGCAGAAACTCAACGCTGCTGTAACACACGCAATGCACTATCACAAAGGCATATATATGTGTTGGAAGTTTTGTGTTTAATGTGCTTAAGAGAATCAATCAGGACTTTACTTTTCCTAAAACCTTAGCAATCTTTTGGAAGTCCCTCTGGGCTTATTTTTTTCCTGTTTCCCATTCAGAATTAGAAGAGAAGTAAGAGAAATAAAACGTAAATTTGCATGTTGCTGGAAGCAAGCTGAATTGAAACTACAGATTTTGTTACTGGTTCTACCTCTGACGCTTGCTATCTTCAAATCACGACGCAAAACCGCAAAACACATGGGCTGTGTCTCTAGTCACATTTCACCACGTTTTTTTAATGCTATACAGTAGTTACAATTTGAAAGTAGATTCCTGTGATTGCAAGACTGGGCTTTGTTCTGAATGAGAACAGAAAGTTTCTACATGTACTGCAAAGAAAAAATCTGGAAGAAAACCACATATCAATTAGTCATTTCGTTGAACATTTTAGTATTAGCTATTTCTTTAAAACACGAAACAAAACTATGCAGGATAAAGTGAAAAATATTAATCCTGGAACAGGATATTTCAGCAGGAAATCCCTAAGATTTTTTTTCTCTTTCCTGGAGACACACCTGATTTTGCAGTGTGTCAGTTTTGATAAACCACATGCATAAACTTAACAATTCTAGGTTCAAATGGCAACAGTGAACCTGACATTGTTCAAAGCATGATGAACTCGTCCATGAGATCTTCTCAGCTGAAAAGAACAAGGACTTGAGGAAACACAAGGAGAAGAGGCTGGAACCTAGCTGGTGATGATTACAGATATAAATTGACACAGTGGTGGTTTTCATTGGTGCAACAGTCATAACGTAGTCATAGTCACTGTTACTGCTATGGCAAATGCTGAATAACATGGTTCAATTTTATATTGCGTCAGACGTATACGCACCTGGAAAAAATAAAGGACCATATTTCCAAACCAGTTTTCTAAACATTGATGAGACTTCCCAGACGAAGAGAATTTTGTTTTCTGACCATCTGTATTTTCTTGCATTCAGAAACCACTCCAAGAAAGTCATGGCCCAGGAGCTGAATGAAGAAGCTCTCAGAGACGGACAGATTACATTGTCTGACAAGGATCTCAGAAAGGCCACATCCACAAAGACTCCTCACTATCTGAGGATTTTCTGTCTCTTTTCAGTACATTTTCTGAAAACAGACAAATTGGGAAAAATTACCAATATGAAAAGTGAAAAGTTATGTGTTAGAAAAAAGCACTCCTGAAGTGTGTTAAAAAGGAGCTAATAACGTTGGAGTATTATTCAAAAGTAGCTCATGGTCACTTGTGTAGGTTGTTACTAATATCAGAAAGAAAATAGGTAAGGAAGAAGGGTACAGGTAAAGCTACCGTAAAAGAACAAGGCAATTTATCAAATATATTGATTTATTTTAAGGATAGGATCTCAGAGACTGTCAGATTCTTCCACCTGTCCAGCAGATAATTAAAGGAATATTTTCACATTTTATTTTATCCCTTTCAAGTTTTTCCCCCACATTAAAATGCAGCTTTTACAGTTTTGACAAGACATTTAAGAGGATTCAGTCTCTAAAGCTTAATTGTTTGTTTTCTCCTGGGAGTCTTTTGCACTTGTTTTGAACCATTCATTGGAGGTGGCTTTCAACTATGAGCCAAGATTCAGATCCTTGTATAGACAGACCTTACACTGTCTATAAATCCTGGGATTTCACAACCATCAGACAGACTCTCTAAAAGCTTTTATGAGAAAATATGGTTTAGGATGGAGACAGCTGGTATTTAAATTATCCATGTGAGAGAAATTACTCTTATTCATTCACCAGATGCTTTATTCATATATAGATTTTTAAATTAATAATTCCATAATACTTACAGCTATATAATGCTGAAATCCACACAGTTTTGCTCAATGACCTTAGCAAGCTTTGACATCTTTTTTTATTTCTTGCAAATAGTGCAGCATATTTTGCCAACTGCCTGATGAAACACTACAGCAGATGAAAAGAAGAAAACCCTCAGTGTCCACTGATAAGATGCGTAGAGTTCATCAAGCTGTTATTTCTGCCTATACTCTAGGTATAGACTTCAGAATCATTCAACTAGGAAAACCATATTGGCTAGTCCCGTGCAATGTCTATCCCTGCTACTCGCAAACTGTTCTGTGATATAATTTTAAAACCTAATAACTACAAGACAGAGGTATCTGAAGAGATCTGAAGGAAACACTTCATATCTACTAGCATATATTGGACGACAAAAGGGTTGTGGAGGAAAAATAGGAAAAACAGGGAATAAAAAAAGTATGTTTGGCTGGAACATTCTGGGAGATGATTTAAGTGGATGTGGTTGGCATTTATGGTCAACACTAAAGAGGCAGAAATGCAGCTAGGCTTTCTTGAGCATGGTCTCCATGAAAATTAAACGTTCAATCTCATGGCACATCATTGTTCAGAAAATGTTTATTCAGTCAAATGATGCTGTTCTCTGCAAACCTGAAAATATTTTTTCCTGTTCTTTTCTTTCCACTGGAATACTTGTTCATTTGTAATTCTTTCATCCCGATCATTACAGATTCCTTCTTTCAGGCCTCACTGCATTTTTTTTTCTCCTCCTTGAAAGTGCTACCACTTCTTCTTCACTTTGAATCCTTGTGCTGGTTAAATTCCACTTTACACAGAGTCCGGAAACCTTGTCTCAAGTCTACATTTGCTTCTTACTGCTTCTTCATTCCTCTTATTTCCTCTGCTTTTATGTCTTCTGCCACATACTCATGTTGTTCTGTGTAAAGGTTGTTCCTTAACCATCACCTGTGCAGATCAAAACCCAGTGTCTTAATCTAAATCCTTCTTTAATGTACTTGTCTGTGAGAGGTTTACCAGAAATCTTTATAATATTAAAAAATAAATAAATTAAAATGTATTTGAAAGCTACTCCAACTCAGGACTTCATAGATCCTAAATCTCCTTTGCATCTCTAAACAGCAAGCTGCTTAGCAGCTTGTTTTTTTCTAACCATGACAAAACCAATATGAATACATAAGTGAGCCCCCATTTTGCTCCCAATTTCTTAACATATACAAATCTCCTCCTGGGCGAGGTTTTCAGAAGGTCTGGCTCTTGAGACACAAGGCTCCAAGTACAGGCTTCCCAACTTGAAAGGCTTAGAAATACATACCTACACAAGCCTTTCACTGCTCTTCCAAGCTATTCCATGGACAAAAGTAGTAATAATAGGTTTTTTATTGAGAATTCAAAAATGGCAGCTATCATACGAGAATGATCCAGCTTGCTAAGTGCCAGCTTTCAGTCAGAGAATAAGTATGAACCTTCAAGTCCATGAGCCTCTGTGGTTCTTGCCCAAGCTAACTGATATTTGCAGCTGAGAATCAACCACAACACATCATCTAATTTCCAACTCTGCGGCAAGACTTTAAGGATGGAAAGTAACCCTAGTTTCGTCCTTCATTTTTATAAAGGATTTGTCTAAGCATCATGCACAAACCAAAATCTTCTCATGCCTGACCTTTCACAGATATTCAGCCAGACTCTACCCAAGCAAAGGACATGGTCATATCCCGCAGGAGAGTGGGGCCAAACTATAACCAGAGGGTTTCAGGGGCCTGTATGACATGGTGGTCACTACTGTACACAGAGTACGTCCACTGCGTGCAGATCCTGCAGCCTCTGACAGCTGCTGGCCCTGCTGGGGGAAATGCAACAAGTTGATTTTTAAGTGTTCTTCCTCCTCACTCTGCCTTTTCCACCAATTTTCCTGATTTCTAATTCAGTATAGACTCAAAGAACACTTTAATTGCATCAATCAATTTAAACCAAAGTAACTTTTTTAAGTAAGAAGTGCAGAAAATATTTAGTAAGTACTTCAATTTCATAATCCTTTCCATGCATGCCAGGATATTAGAAGTTGTAGTGATAGCCAGAAGTCCACACTAGAACAGCTTGTGGTTACTTTTGAGACCAGCGAACATACAGTTTGAGCAATTACAGCCTGGAATATCACCATACAACTCACCCACCACTAGCAAGGCTTTTACAGCAGCTTGAAAAAAACTGCCTTTGTCAAGGTAACTTTCCTACATACAGTATTAATGCCAGAACATATACTCCACAGCTCCAGACAGCATGACCCAGAACTGATGAAGGGTTAGTAACAGAAAAACCTCACATCCCACCCTCTGCTACAATCACCTCTGGTTTCTGCGCTAATTTCCCCTCCCCAACAGATGTAAAGTTTACTCCCCCAAAAGCACAGATATGTTATGGGGATTAGTTAGTATCTAACTACTTGAATATTTAAAGTGCTATTCTTAAGGTCCTAATATTATCACCAGTACATATGATTTTATTTATGCTTCTGACATTTGCTTTCCAGATTTTATTAAAGCTTATAAACAATAAAAAACTACTGCTGCCAGGCCTTATTACACACTTCCATGAGATTACTCAGGCACTCTCACCCCTTTCAGATTTGTTGAAGTCATAGCCACTTAATAAATGTACTGAACCGCTTTGGATCAGACCCTTCCATAAAAGGAGAAATGACATTTTTTATCTTACTTAGTGTTCTTTCTGTGGCAAAGAATTAGTTCGATGTCACTATAACAGTAGTTACTTTAGTTCTTTGAATGAAGGAAGAAGTAAGTCCCAGATCTCTGCAGTGATCACTGCCCTGTTACTTTGGTTAAATGTATGCCTCCAGAGTACTACAACAGCTTCAGCAGCTGGGTGCAAAAAAGGTGATCTCTGATCTGATGCCCCTGAGTCAGGCTATTTTATGCACGGTGGAAATTGTCTGCAGATAATATAAAGGAGAAATAATAGCTCTGTAGAGATGGTTCTCTTAGATGTTTTGGCAGACTGGTCTATTCCACTCATATGCTTTGGAAAAACTTTGATTTTTGACATAAAATAGCCAAGTTTCATTATTTCCCTGTGTGCTGCCTAGAGGCTGCTAGTTACAGTCATGGTCTCAGTCTTCAGGCTTTCCTTTGATGTATGTGCACACATCTATGCACACAAACGTGTGTATTGGGAGTGACGGGGAGTTGACTGAAAGTCTGTCCATGTTACTTTCCATTAGCTGTCTATTGAAGATAACATTTTAGTAATAATAATCTCACGATTTAAAATAATACATATTAACTTTGTCACACATCAGTTGTTCTCTAATCCAGGTAAAACCTGCTTGCTGTTCAAATTCAAGGCTGTCTCTTTTGCCCCATGGACACAACAAATTTGTTCTCTCCTACCTCCTCATTCACATGCAATCACACTAAAACAGTCACAGTACATTTAGAGGTTAGAGTCCAATAGCTGATATTTGCAATGTCAAAACTATTGGAGCTGTAACATTTTCTCTTGCATATGAGCATATGATCAAAAAACCTTTCCTACTTTTCCAGAACAGGAAGGAATTGGGGAGCAGGAAAAATGTTAATTTGTACCAACTGAGGATCTGATTCCTTGTTTTCAACTTTCTACTTACATTTTACAAATTTCACTGCATCACAAAGTAATAGGCTGCAGGAGGTTGTCTAGTTCACACATACACCTGATTCTGCTCAACTGTTTTGTATAAATCTATATCCACAGGTTTTCTTCATAGTACTTTACGTATGTATAGCAAACAGAAAGCCTGCTAAGATCATGATCTGGAACACAGTTTATGATTAATATGAAGTACATAACAGAATTTTTATATAGTACCCAAACACGTAATCTATCAAAGGTCTAACCAATAAATGAACGCACATACGCAATGTATCTAAATCCAAATGGGTCCTATAGAATCTGTCAAAATCTTTGGCCTCAAGTCCTGAGACACTGAAGTATCTGCATAATTTTCTAGTTTTTATGCTACTTTCTGACATACACATAGTTCAGGTACATGCTGAGCCTCTAAGAAAATATCTGACATAAACTTTATGTATAATCAGCAAACCTTCCCTTTTCCACAAGGGATATAAATTATATGTAATTATGTCTTCAACCACTACATGGGTGATTATCTGTTTCTCTGGAGCTTATCAACAAATTAAGACTCTTCTCATATATTAACTGCTCTCCATATCACCAACTGTGCTGCTCTGGCAGTCCTGTTAAGAAACATTCTCATATCACAAAAGGGATTGAGGAGCAAAGAATAAATCTATCTATATAACTAAGTGACCTGCTTTATATCAATGGTTTGTTACAGGACAAGACTTAAAGAATGCCAGTAGAAACATAAACATGTTGACTTGCTCCAGGATATACTGGGTATTCATTCTTCCTGTTTTAAAAAGCCAAAACATGTATTAACAGCTATCCATGTATCTTGAAAGTCTGACACCTGCCAAAGCCCTTATTAGTCCCTCAGATACAGCAAAACACTATATTTTGGTGTTTGGATTAGGATGCCATAACTAGTATCATAAAAGAACTAACATAGTAAACACGGGCAATCGTAAGTATGCAGATACCTATGGGAAGAAGAGCAGCCACTAGCTATAATTCTATGGTAACCACAACCCATCATGCTGCAAGCTCATTTAAAGAACAGCTTTGATGATGGACACGCATTGACCTTCTAGATATTGATCTCGATGGTCACAAGTGCTGTATTAAAGAGGCTGAAATGCCTGCTCTGGCTCAGCTTCAAACATTGCCAAAGGACTTTGGTACAGTGCACTGTCCTACCTGAGAGGCACGTGAGCTTTCAAAGCATTAGCTGCTTCCCAGCCTTATTATGCCTGCCATCAAGATCACTAGCAGATGATTTCATCTAAGTTATGGTTCTTTTGCATTCAATGACTCCAAAAATAAGCTTGCTGACAGTCGTTTTCTAAAAAACAGCAAACAAAAAAAAAATATCAAGTTATAAAAGTGCTGAAGTAGTTTGCAATGATTCATCATTTTAGGACATCTACACATTGAGTTGGCAATTATATGTCGATCAGTCCAATCAGAACAGCTGGAACATTAAATATCAAACCTAAAAACAAACGGCTGGAGACCAAGAATTATTCAGGGAATCATTCTGAGTGGAAGTATCTCTGAGAAGTCATGATCTCTTGTGGATAATTCATGAACAGAAAAAGGCCAAATTCATAAAATTATTCATTATAAATTATTCACCCTCCTTTTTGGAGGTATGAAGTGTAAAATTAAGTGTTTAGTTTTGATTAAGTGAGGAACTGAACATCATAAATACAGCATTTGACTCACTAGATCCTAGGAAATTAACTGCTTTTGTAGGAAGGAGAATAAACTTTTCCTTCTCTCACTCTTGAAACTTGATTAGCTGTTTGCACAGTGAATGTGTACACAGAGCCAGATCCCAAAACATGCTGAGCTTGTACAACTCCCACCACCTTCAGCTGTGGTTAGTCGGCATGTTTCAAGTTCATCTGCAAAGCACCACATGCGAAGTGCTAAATTTTGGTATTTTTTCTTGGAAAAGCTCATCAAATTAAAGAAAGCACTGATGAATGGTGGCAAAACTGTATCAGAAATTTCACTAGCAAACCCTTACCTTCCCAGTCTTCCCTTCTCAGAGAATCTTTGCACTGCTTATACTGGAAACACCAGGTTTGCAACTCTTTTCACTGATACTTGTTTCTGCATGTGAAGAAACTTTTCCTTTTGAAGAGCTGTATTTTTTCTCAACTCAGAAATATTTCTTTCCTCTTCCACCCATTGACCCATACACAAAGACAAGTACAAAACATGCACCTTCAGTTAGAGTAAAAAAGAACATCCAGGTTAGAGGACTCCTTGTGTTTTGTATTTTTAAGAACATTTTTGAAACTGCATTTCCCAATAGGGAAGTTTCTGAATATTTTTCTTTTGTCTTTTAAGGAGCACTGAAGATTTTCCTCTCCCCTGTTATTAATTATGTAGCATTTGCTTTTTGTGTGTTTGGAATGGTTTTTGGTCAGGCCCCAAAGTGGCATCATCAGACAGAATCTCCCATTTCTTCCTTCTCTCTTTCCTGACTGCTGCTGCATTAGCTTCAGCTTTGTTACCACTGTTACCAATAAACACTAGTATAAAAACTGTCATAGTGCTAAGGTACTAATGAGAGCACTGAAACTGCCTGCATTAATTACTGACAAGAGTACACACAGATTTTCCTTTTTAATCTCATTCAGATGTGGCAGGACTTGCAGCCATCTTTTAATACATTTCAACAGTATGTACAGTTTTGTCATACTAATATGTTTTTCTAGTTGCTGCCCATATGAAGTCATGGCAAAGCAGGGAAGAAAGTACAAGCTGACGTGAAAGCACACAACACACCAGTATTCTGAACAAAACAGAACACAACGAAAATCAATGAGACATAAGGTCAAATAATGGCCACACCTTAGAAGCTGTGACACATGTGGTTGCCTCTTCAAACCCACACGTGAATTCTGGGGGATCTAAACATACAGAGCAGAGAAACGGATGCAGAGTTATACAACTGCATTTGTGACAAGCCACGTGGCTAGGACAACGCCAAGCTCAAGGGAAGATTTGGTACCATTCATATTTAAACTGAACCAGTTTCCTCATCCTTTTGTGAAGTTGAATCACTTCTTTTCACACACCAGTTCTCCTCGGTACTCAGCCAATGGTGGGCAATGAAAAGGGCAGCCCACAGGGATGAAATATTACTGACAGCCATTGTCAGTGAACATTGCCTCTTTCATGAAAAGGAGAAACCTGCCATCCTTCCCAGCCTCTAAGAGACTTTTGTACACCCTCAAGGTGCTTTCACAGTTCTCGTCAGCTCTTCCAAACTAAAAGGAAACTTTTCCAAGGTTATGATAGTTAGAGTTGAGATTGATGTGTCTTATCACCCTGGGCTCAGGAATATTAAAATATGATAAAAATGAAGCATTTTCTTTCAAAATTAGTTAAAAATATTACATCTCCTAAAAGAGAGACTGTGGACCCTCATTTGTTTCACTTATTCGACAATCTACAGCTTTTCCCCAGGAGGAAAGAGTCATCTTTTCTTTAGCCTTTTGAGGAGGAAAAAGCTGTAACTAGTTCATTGCCAAATGCTCCGCTCCACCGACAGGGCACTCTTTTGTAAACTGGTTGTTTTTCCAACATCACACACACAATTTTAGCAATAAAAACTAATTCCTGTCTGCTAGCTTTGCAGAACTCCATTTCATAACCCATCAGCTTAGGAAGTAAATTTAAAGCCTATCTCCTGTCAAAAGCAAGCAAGTTTTTACCCTTACCCTGTGAGTCTGGCATCTCTCCAGCCTAGATCCACATTTAGGAGAAATATTAATTTCTGTTTCTCTCAGTTGCAGCTGTGCAGGGATAAAAAAGTCATTTTTCTATCCTGGCAGGATAGAAGAAGCTTTTTAATTTGTCACTAGATTAAGTTAATGACCAAGTACTGAAATAATTCCTTGGAATGACCTAGAGTCCGACTGAAGGCAGGAGGTACATGGCCTCCTTGTGTTGGAGCTCCTCTCCTCATTTTTAGTAGAGCAACAGTCATACCTTTCAGGTATTCCAGAGAGAGCCTTGCCTAGCCCTGCACTTTGCAGGTGTCAGCAGCCAAAGCCACATATCCACATTGCTTAAGGATAACTTAAATTGGTAAAATTAAAGCTTTTCTGCGCATAGGGGAAAAAAAAAAATGGATTTCTGCTCTGCTGGTAGGAGCACATTACCTTTCACCCAACCCTACCAATATAATCCACATTTTATTTGTGAAGCATGTTGCTGTAGGCATATGCAAACTGCACAGAAATATGTCCCATGCAACAGGGCATTCCAAACAGGATAGCTGTAGGAGAGTGGTAGGAGCACTGAGCGTTAGCGCAGATGGCACTACAAATGGAAATTCAAAACCAGTCCTGAAACGATGCATGTATACAACACCAACTGCACCTTCAGTCTGTCGCAAGGTAGGTAGCAAGGGTAATTGAACATCTGCTAGAGTTTGGTCCCACAGTTATTTCTAATTGGGTTCTTCCTCTCTCTACACCTGAATTGATAGCGGGTGTTTGGTCTAAGCACTGTTAAACATTTCTGATGGTTCTGGCACATCCCTTTATGAGGCACCAGATGTGCAGGTACTGAAATAGCTGCTACTGACTTCTACCTATAGGGAAACTGGAAGGCACATAATTAA
>VYZM01016723.1:3560-31188 GCA_013398915.1 Dromas ardeola
CTACTTTATTTATTTTGCATAATGTATCTTGTATATTTTTTAGAAGTGATTGAATTCCTCTGACCTATATATGCTACAAAAGGGCTTCAGATGGGGGAAATCTGTCCAATGTCTTGAGCAGTAAAGACCAAGTCAGAGAATTTATTGTGCTTATTTTCTACAGCCTTATCATACCAGAGTATTCTTTCATAATTTTGTCACCATGTGGTCTTATCAATTCCCTATCAGACTTGCTTTTGGTATCCTTAAAGAAAATTTTACTATCAGTCTGAGCACACTTTGCCAGGTGCTCTTCAAATTCTTTCTGAGTTTTTGTAATTTCCTGCTTATGTATGGTCTCCATATTTTATTGGCTGTGTTGTTCTCTATATTTGGTGTGTTTTTCATTCCTTAGACGCTGATCTTTGCTCTGTGATTGCCTCCTTAGCTTTTATTATGAGCTACTGAGCTAATGTAGGATTTTGAAGTCTTTTAGCCATTTTGCTTTGTTTTTAATGTGACATTCATTTTACTTGGATTTACACCATGATCTTTTTTAGGTAGAGTTCCAGATGCTTTTTGGCTTCTTGGTTTTTTTTTTTTTTTGCAGGGTTTTCTTTACCATTTTTTTTGTAAAGTTTTCTTCCTTTCTGGAAAATGAAAAATCACATTCTGGATTTGTTTAACCCGTTTCCTGCTTTTAAACCTTGTTTTTTCATAGTCATTACTACAGATCATATCTCCCAATAATACCTCTTGAAATGGGTCCCCCTGTACTGCTCAAGACCAAATTCTTAACAGAATCTTTTCCTGTGCGTTCTAAGACTTTTTTGTTCTAGAAATAAACCATTCATCATATCCAAAAATTTACATTTACATTTCATCCCATTCAAACACTTACCAGATTTCTAGATAGGTAATCAGAATCTCTCACTTAGTACTTCTCTCAAATCTGGAATTTCTTTAGTCTCACTCAGCATTGCCTGATCACTACCATTGTTCTGGTAAGGACATAGTTCCATGCTAGAAAAAAAGTAATTGAGGTTACAAGTGGACAAAGCATCTAAAGAAAAGTAGAAGCTTCCTGAGGCATTGTACTCTCATAGTGAACTTCAATGCAGTAAGCATGAGTCAGAGAAACACCCATGGCAAGGTGATGTTATACCTAGCGTGGCAGACCTAACTAAATTATTATAAACTTGGAGTTTTAAGACTATCCAAAATGAGAACAATGGTTATATATCTTTTCAATAGACAATTCTTTTTATTCTTTTTTTTTTTTCCAGAAAGCATTCCTTTGAAGTCCATATTTACAGTCTTTGTTTAGCAGTGCCCTCAATTCACAAACTATGCAATGTGGAAAACATTCCTCTGAAAATGTCAAAAAGTATTAATCCAAATTCCTGCCTTTTACAGGCATCAGTACATTTTTTTCCCATCCCTTAAGGTATATAGTTTTATGGAACAAGTTTCCTTCAAATCATTCACTGTTTCAAAACTCACTTTTAAAAGCAATATTAAGTAGAAGGTTAAAAAACAACAGATGAAAGCCATAAAGAGTTCTCATTTGTTCTGTGGAAAGATAAAAAGGCAGACGACTTCTCAATATTGCATGGGCGAAGGTAGGAACCGGAGAAAAAATGTATTTTTAAACTTGGAAATTATTTTACTTGATTGACATGTAAAATACAGTCTAAGTTCCAAAGAACTTAATAGGCGACAAGTACAAGCAGGAATTGAATTAATTTCTGTGTTCTATCACACCTCTAGCAAAAATCATATGGTCCTTCTTATATAAGCAGGAAGCTGAAGAAAGCACTTGTCTAAGGAAGTAGGGAAAAAAATGGTCCAGCTATTTTATTTTTGTTGTTATTCTTATTATTTGTAAGTAGAAAGAGAATTCTTCATCATACTGTCCCCACATCAAAGTATACACACCAATTGCTCTTGAAACAGTCAATATAAATATTACAGGTATCTGTCAGGCCCTCCAAAACTGGGTCAATGCAGTTCTATTTTTCCAGTTACCATCAGTTGCAAATTTGCAATTTGTTTCTTCTCTTTCGAGACAGAACCCATTCATTATAGCGCACTATGAATTTCATCTTCTACAAGACCACACATTTTGCTAACTATTTTGTATGTCTAGATTAACCCTTGATCCCCTTTGTACTTGATTCTTTTGAGCCATCTTTGGCCAAAGTACCACAGGGTAAATATTAGGTTCCTAAGAAGTAAAATAGAATATGTTTTAATGCTAGATGACTTCTTAAGATTATTAGTATGCTCTTTTTAATGACAGTCAATAGAGTCAATAACAACTAAATAAAAATAATGACAGTCAAAAAAAGTCAATAGAGCTTTGCCCTCAATCAGTTCAGTAAAGGAATCATCACTGTCTCCCACAAAAACATTCAGGTAAAAGGTTCCATTTAGAAAAAAGCTCTGCAACACAAAAGCAAAATTTTATGAGTGAATATTTGCAATTTCCAGTGAAAGCAGTGAATTCTGCATACTTGGACACACCATCAGGTGCCATGAGGTATGTTCATCACATCTATCCAAATTGTATGGGTCTGAGATTTATAGTGATGGAGGCCAAGCTTTTAAATTTATTAATATGAAAAAGATGGTATTTTATTTGTATTACAAAGGCTTCTTCTGACCTGAGGAAATGGTTTCACTCTATGAACCAAACTAAATTAAAATTTTATATGAAGACTGAACCTGTCAGAAAAGGTTTCTGTTGCTTTTAAGACAACATCACAGTGAAATGTATAGCAGATTAAAAGCCAATACAGTCCTATCTAAAAAAGACATATTTAAACCCTCTGGTTTGCTGGCTGTGTTTGAGAATGCTGAGCAGAATAAGCTTAACAAACTGTATGGTATCATTCTATGCTGGTGATTATGAATGGTGGCCCAGACAAGATCTTCAGTCACTGATACCAACCTTTTACTTTTGTAAGCAGTTTTGGACTGGCTCTCCAGATGAAGAAAGCTGCCATGTTAACTATATCCACTCACTCTTACACATTTTTGAACTATTGAAGAAGGTACTATCTCCTCCCAGTCATCCAGGTGGGTGAAAAAGAACACAAATGGGATATGTAGTGACCCAACAGATGCAACTCCCTTTTGAGCTTCTCAGTCTTTTTGATCTACTTCCTTGTCAGACAGCAGGGGTGCTCAGGAGGTGTAAGGGCTCCCCTGATAATGACCACAGATTCTGCCACCCTTATTCAGGCTGGTCAGTATTTTACCATGAGTAATCAAAGTGATTGTTATGTGACAGGGTAATTCAGAGCCACCAAACCACAGATTTTAGCTTTCTTACTATTTTTCTCATCTTATATTCACATAACTTAGTTTCCACTTCTGACAGGTTACAAGCTGACTGGGACAAATGTGTCTTCATGTCACACCAAGTGTAAAGACAGCAAATCAAAGTGCCATTATTATTATTATTACTATTAATAATAATAACAATAATAATATTAATTTTGTGTCTAATTTCAGTCAGAAAAATATTTGCCGTTGCAGAGAGTCCAATAAGCCAATCACTGAATACTCCCACAATTCATTCTCCTTCAGCCAATAAAGGCAAAGAAGATTTGCTTTCATAGTGTCCTCATTTCTGCAGGGTGGTGTGTCTAAATTCTTCAATTTGTTTATTCAGATGCTGTTTCCTTGGAAACAGCAGCCCACATACCCCACACAGTTTAATGTCTGTTCTACCAGTTGAGAAACAGAAAATGCAAACAGGCATTATTTAATGATTCGTTAATATTTAAACGTGTGTGTATATATATATATAATTACTTGGGTAGTTTTTTCCTACTTCTGTCCCACAACCTGCATGCTGGAGAGCCATTTAAAAGACAAGCATTAAAGAAGTGATATAATCACAAATCAGGCCAGTGAGGTTTGTTTGCAGAGAATGTATCCGTGAAATCAATATTGCAAGTTTCAAATTTACTGCTGAGGTCCTCAAGATGGTTTAACATTGAATGAGTCTGTGGGAGTTCAGGGAACATGAGATGAAGAGAAGTTTCAGAGCTGTTATCCATTATTTTTGCTCCTAGAACAGAATTTTTGGCCCAGAATAATGTTTGTATTTAATTTAACCGTTAGACAACATACAGGGTGTGCTAGAGGTTGGGTTTTGTTACAAATATTAGGAGCACCAAACTACCTTGTACATTTTATCTTTTATTGTCAAGTAAACATCAACTTTGCTGTTGTTTTTTTAATGCTTGAATTTTTTCTGCAAAAGAAATTTTAAAAAAGTATGAACATTAGAAATAAAAGGCTCTATTAATTCATTCTTCCTTGTTTCTATTTTAGTGAGAAGATTCCACAGTTTCTTTATCATTGGCCTGCTACAGAATCATTTCAGTTTCTATGGTTTTTTTCAATTGAATGAAGAAGGTCTTACGCTTAATCTACAGAATTTTTATTTGTCCAGTGCTATAAAAGAAATGATAGATTTGGCAGTAGGGAGAAAAATGACAGGTAACAGTTATGGAGGAAAGCATTGAGAACAAATGGAACCCCTGACAGTGGGAAGGCGAATGAGAGATATCTGGAGTCCTTGCAATGGGAAGGAGACAGCGGAAAGGGGAAGAAAAATATGGGGCCATAAGGGGCTCAGGGCCTTACGTATGGGCCTGTGTTCTCATTCCTTAAGGTCATTCTCCTATGTCTGTTTGGTTTGGGTCACGTCGTCGTTCCCCATCCACGCTTTCCTCCCCCCCTCGCCCCCTCAATTTTATCATTTTCAAGAACAAAATTCATAAATGTCTTCTTTCGCAAAACTGGTTCCACAGACAACAAAGCCCCACTATAAAGACAATACCATAGCTGGTGATTAGTAGTCTGAATCCAGATATACGATTCTACATCACACGTATAGTATGCCTGAACTAAGTAAACAAAGGGTAGATTTTCTTTATATGTGTAAAGGGTGCTTGCTAAATAGATATGATTTCTTAGTATAATATCAATCTTTTTCCTAATATTTATAGGGTGCTTCTCTTGTTCTACCTACCTCGACTACTTCCTCTAGCTTTTGAAGTAGAACTATATGACTTCCCCACCAAAAGTAGCCTGGTAAAAAAACACTCATGTCAACCAAAAAATCCTCTGCCAGATCCTAGAGTTGAAACAAAGAAAGACAGCACAAATCCATGCAGAGTGTTTACATAAATCAATTTTTTCATCTTGTTTTCAGAATAAAGGCTATCTTATCTTTCCTCTAACACTAGAAGGTGTTAATCCTGCAGCAAACCAGACTCTCAGGATCCATGCTGTAAATTTTATAAATTTGGTGACAGCTAAAAAAAGAGGGTTGGAATAACGATAAAAGTAACTTACCCTGGTAATAATGGAATATGGAGCTTTTTATTACCTACCACAGGTCACTGTTACACTTTCAGTCAAGGGTAGTAGTGACCCCAGACTGTTACGTTCTGACAGCTGTTTAATGATTTATATAAAATGAGTTGCTAAGATCACTGCATTTTCCAGTTCCCAAGTATATGAATACACACTTTGATATAATCTGGCACCATTTTGACAAGTCTTGCCTGAGAAGCCAAGAAATGAATGTTACATATCTTGACCTAAGAATGTGTCTTCCAGATTAGGGCTGAGGTAAATAGGTGGAGAAGCTTGAATTAGGAGACCCTGTATTGATTTTGTTCAGTGATGACTTTGCTCTCTCGTTCTCTTGATATCAAATTTCTCACCAACTTTAATTTAATTTAAAAGTAATTTCAAGAAATTGATTTTTTCTTGGTAAGTGATTTCATTTTATTGTTTGGGAAGAGGGAAGGCTGGGGGTGGGATATAGCATTAGTGATCTTTTAAAGGAGAGACTTTTGTCCAGGTGAGCAATCAGGCACCCAGATGATACCTGTTTTTTCAGGGTGAAAATTAATTAGTAGCCAGAAGCAAAAAGCTGAATGTTTTTGCACCATCAACTCTCAAAAGTGAAAATCCATTCTTAAGTACAGATTTTGCCTAAAACACTGAAAAGAGCAATGAAATTCTTAATTATTAATTAAGCCCTTAATTGTATAATTGTACAAGTGTTAATGATGCCAATCTAAGATGATTCCAGACACAGTCAAACTCAACGCTCTATGGCTGGAGCATAATTAATTTTTGTTTCAAATGCCGTAGCAATCTAAGGGGCAATATTTCACGCAATAGGTAAAAATCTTGGCCATTTGCTGGCAGTGAAGATTGTGCAGTATTTTTTCCTGGTTTGGAAGTGCATGCGTATAATGTTTGATGAAAAAATCCCTGTTAGTACAATTAAAACTAGGCTTCTGTTGAGAAACAGCTCTTCCATTACAAACCTGGAAAGGATGCACTTCTTATTGAACAGCTGTGTACTGTTGGGTTGCATTGTTCAACTATACATGGGAAAAAGAGAAGATTCAACCACACAGAACTACTTTATTTGTGTTCTGTCTGAAAAAAACTGCAGCCAGGCCAAATCCTGAAATATCATGACCACCTGCAACTCACCAAGAAATAAACAATAGTTTAGCTGTACAAGGCTCAAATTACTTAAAAGAAAAGAAATATACAACAGAAGAGGAATGATTTGATCCTGTATATCTCTAGATTTTTTAAATCATGGAGGACTCTACATCTAGAATATTGGAGACTCCAGCCAAGGACCACGAAGATGACTGAGGAACTGAAGCAGCTCTCACGAGGCGAGGCTGAAAGGGCTGGGATTGTTCAGCATTTGAAAAATGATGTTTCAGCTTTTTTTTTGCTGCAAGGGTGGTCAAACACTGGAACAAGTCACCCAGAGGGGTTATGGAATCTCTGTCGTTGGAAATATTAAAAATTCAACTGGACATGGTCCTGAACAACCTTCTATAGCTGACCCTGCTTTGAGTAGGATACTGTTGACTGGAAGATCTCCAGAGATTCCTTCCAACCTCAGACATTTTGTGGTTGTGTGATTTTTTTGTGTGATAGCTCTAACCACTGCATTAATATATCAAAGCAATAAGAGAAGGAAAGGGAAAGTCTTCTCTTTTTTCCAGCAGTGATAGATACAATTATTCTGTAGAAATGGATGTTCTATGAAGTAGTTAGTTAGCCTTGCTCTAGCCTTGGGAAATAGCTTAGTCCTGTTCCAAAGGAGGTACTTGTTCATAAAAACAGAAATAGTGCTTTAGACATCTGGATAATTTATGGCAAAAACTAGACATCCATAGGTTTAGTGTTAGTGTGTGTGAGGGAGTGAGAACATGTGAGAGGGAGTTCCAAATTCTGGTAAATCCTGCTCCTATGCTGCTAAAGCCTGGGCATTGAAATTCAGTCTAGGTGGTACTTTCTCAGTTCTTTCAGGAATTTGATTTTACGAACTTGAACAAGTTACTTTCAATGCTTTGACCATTGGGTGTCCCTCATCTACATACCCACTGCTCTCATGGGTAGCCTAAGAGAAGGGCTTTGCCTCTGTTTTTGTGTGCCTCTAAATCGGTAGCTCCTACACAGAAGTAAAGGGCAAGTCCAACTCTCATTATCCTGCTCAAGCCCATAAGTAAAGCTCATAATTTTGCACAAACTATAATACACGTGTGGCGTCAAAACCATTCCTGAATGTACGCATATATGCATGTGCACAGTGTGAATTTAAAATAGCTATAGTAGTTTCAGGACCAAAAAAATCTTGTGTAGGTGTGTGCATGCAAATGTAATTTCTCAGTCACATTTGATGGCAGGTTTCTATGCCCAGAAAAAAATTTAAAAGGGGAAAAAATCCCCAAAGCCCTCATTTGTTTATCAAATTTTGTGAAATGCCAAGCTCTTTTAATGATTACTGCATGCCAGACTGAAACAGAAATGTCAGCTAGCCAGCATAAATGGAAAACAAGATTATAGTATTTCCTCATAGCCCTGCCAAGGTCTGACACTGCAGAAATGCTTTTACATTTTATGAACGTTGGCTCTGCAATTGTTACATGTGACAACCCTTTAGGTGCGTGGACTAACTTAAATGCAAACATTCTCACTTTTCCCTTTCCATATCCTGCCCTTTTCCATCTCTGTTCTCACATCTGAACAGCCTGAGCAGGCATACGAAGAGTAACCTGTTAATTCTCTGTCCAGCGTTTTGTTTTAGGTTTTGGATTTGTTTGGTTGGGTTTTTTTGAAAGAGGAAAAAAACACAAAATATTTTTGAAGAAACATTGCTCAGAAAGAAAAAGATCGAATGAATAAAAGGAAAGGGGAAGAAATCTCTCGATGCTGCCATTTATGGCCTAATGGCAATTGTCTTTAGCTTGTAGAATTTCTGTCTGAAATTGCCAGCTGGAATTTTCTGAAGAGAAGTGAAAGCTGTGGCAAGCTGGCCAGACACATAGGAAAGAGACACATTGATTTGCCCTTTGGAAACAAAACGGAAAAACAAACAGGAGGGAGATCGCTTCAGTATTTTGCCCTTCAAAAGAAAAAAGAGGATATGAACGTTTCAATAAAATGATATGGCTGTCACAAATGTAATGCCATCAACCTCTTTCAGTAACAGGATCATGAAAAGTACCAAAGCGGGGGAAGGAGGAGAGGGAATAGTAGAAATAAGCAATGCCTTTACTACAAAATACTGTGAACAGTGGCAGTATGTTCTCAAAAGCTTTTTTTCCTTCTCCTTGTGTTTTCTTTTTTCTTTTCTGCTGCCTCTGAATACTCAGAAACTTGCATGACACCCATTGGCAGGCACAAACTGCTGAGGTAACTGGAGAAAAGACCAGTGCTAAGCTTACAGGAATGGTGCAGTTTCAGTTTGGTTTCTGATTCTGACAATCCATCTGTAAGAAGCCAAACGAAATAATAAAACCAGCTGTTATTAGCCTATCTATCTAAACAGCTCAAAGAAAGGCAATTGGGAATAGCATGATAGCGTCCAGCCTAATGCAGGTGAAGAGCTGGTGAGACCAACCAGACCCCCCAGGTCTGCTAAGAGTCCTTTATAACTCATCTCTTATTTTGCTCCTCCTCTTCATACTTGTTTGCTGTGGCAAACTCATGAAATCACTTTGAATCCAGGCTTTGTAATTTGAAAGCTAATTTTCATCCTATTTAAAGGTTTAAAGGTATGTTGTTCAAACATGCAGATTATACTAATGAATGTGTTTGGCCAGTCTGTGTATCCAGCAGAAGCAATGAACATTACTACTGACACTCATTCATTTATTTTGATGTAATTTGAAGTGTCTGCCTCTGGCTCCAGGCATTTTTAGAGTAATTAAAATGTGCAGTCATGAACATGGAAATCCACACAAAATACAGAGACAGCCAAAGCTGTCCAGTTAAAACAGAACTGACTATTTCTGCGTAGTGATACTTCCCATCTGAATATTTCAGACACCCACTGCCACATTTACCTCCCTAATTCTTCTGGGAAATTAAGAAAAGTATCCATCAGATTTCACAAGGCTTTGAATTGTGTGTGTGTAAAAATGACTTTTTTATGCGTCCTGCAATATAATATAAACATGCTGTGATGAATCAGACCACCAGGAGAACTGAAAACAGTAGTTACAATATGCACCATCAACGTTCCATAATTTTAAACTAGGTGTTTTTTATCTGAAACATTTCCAGCAATTATAACTGTGATTCTGTTACACAGAGATGTTGATTTACACAACTGTTCCCCAAGATTTTAGAACTTTATATATTAAACCAATGTTGTTATTCAGAAGATGAACAATTATAGCTGTGTGATGCACCTTCCCAAACTAGAAATAACTGTCAAAGTTTTCAAAAGCTGCTGTGTTGCAGCACCTGTGTGTTGTGGGGGTGTTGAACTTTTGTTGTTGCTTTTGTAAGCGCATAGGTCTTAATTCAATTTCCCATTTATTATCATATAAGCAGCATCTCAGGTGCCTCAGGATCTGTAAGATGTTCATGCTATGATATGAGGGAAACCTATTGGTAACCTGAGGTTTCCCTGGTGGCACAAAGGGTTTGGGCTGGATACTCCTCAAGATACCTCCAGTGGACCAAGGCAATTGGATGTCCGGGAAACTGAACCCAGCCCAAAATATGAATGAACAGTTTATCTTGGCTGCATTTACACTAGTAACTTAAGCATGACTTGGAATTTTCTCGGACCTGAGATCTAAAGTGACTGTGCTGAGTTAATATCCATTTTATTATGCACTCTCCTGCTTCAGAAAATGGTGGAAACATGCAAACTGTCTGCTGGGAATGGCTAACACCCGGACTATGTTTAGGACAGGGCTAGCTGACTTGGGCCAAAACTTTAACAGGGAACAGCCTAACAATTCATTAGTACAATCAATTGACTTCCAGTGTTTGAGGTTACTCCCTGCCTCTTCTCAATTTGCTCACTGAGATGCTGACCATGTGTTCAGACCACTGCCAGGGCACTGCGAATGGCAACAGCTCCCTGTGGGCCTCCATAGGGATCCCCCCCAAGGTGGCAGGGCAGGGCAGACCCATCCCACTGCCCCTGCCGGCACCAGGACAGCTGGGGGCAATGGGGGCGGCCCCAGTCCCACACATCAGGCACCTCCTTGGGGACTGGGGCCAGGGCTAGGAGGGTCGGGCCTGACTTGGCAGGGCCCACGGCTGGGCAGGGCTGTGGGAAACTGGAGACTGTCCCTGCTGAAATGTTGCTGATGGCCCTGGGGAGCTGACATTGAGTCCTAGGCTGTAGGCAGGGTGGGGAAGGCCCAGGAGAAAAGGCCAGTCAGGGGCAGCCCAGGCCTGTCAGGGCCCTGGCAGCAGCCTCCTCAGGACCAGCATCGTTATGGACTCCGATAGAGCCTCATATAGAGGTTACTGACTTCCCGGGAACAGCACCAGCTCTTAGCAGTGGGAGATTGCTGAGCAGCTCCTAATATGAGGAGTAATAACTTTACCTAGGGCACAGGAGAATACATAAAGTCAAGTCTTTAATGTAAACAGGACTGTTAGAGGGCCTCTACAAGGGTATTATATGAGCAGTTAAATGGTGGAGAATGATAAAATTGAGAATTCAGCTAATCCGACTTCACGGTGGAGGCCTGAGTTCAGGACAAGACAGTCCCGGAGGTGAGGACTGATGGTGATCAGCAGAGCCCTTTTAACGTCCCCAAGGCTGAGCACAGCCCTGCCTTTATACAGTCAGCACTAATTTGCCTGTCATTGTCAGAGCCAAAAAATATTTGATATACTAATACTAAAATGAACATTCCACCACACCAGAAAACCATTTGCTTTCAGGGCTAACGCTGATAAATTTACTGTGAAACGTACACGCAGTAATGCACAGTACAGTATGTTGCCTGGTTTCCAAAGGCCTGGCTAATGGGGAATTGTGCCCTGTGTTGCTTTTTACTGCCAACGCCCAGCTGTACAGAGGCAGAAATTTAAAATTAAAAATAACCTTTCAGCTGATTCCTTGCATAATTGCTATCTTGTTTTGTTAATACTGTGGCTGAATTATAACTTGCTGAAGCCCTGGAGATTTGCATGCTGGTTTATCAGCCTGAATTTGCATTGACATGCTTTTCAGCCAAGTGAGTAACTATATCCTGTGGCCTTGAGTGAGCCTGGCAGTATTTGCATAGGAAATCACAGGGAGATTAGGGAGAATGACTGTATGCGGTCGCCATAAATAGATTCAATGATGAAAATTTTGTGCATCTCAAAATACTACTGAATTGCATTTACTGACTGCGGCTGACATATCAGCAATGTTTTGAAAAAGCAATACAATAAGAATAGGTGCAAGACAGCCAAACCTCTGCTGTAATACCAGGCAACCTTCCACCGTGGTTGTTGGAAATGGCCGTGTCTCACTTGATTAGCATTCACGCATGAACATGAACAGACTAAAGCAGCCATTTCACCTGAAAAGTTGCTCATCATTTCCCATTCACGCCCCAGTGAAATTAGAACTTTAGATTATTGTGGAGCAGATCTACTTCTCAGTTTCCCCAAGCTGTGGATTTTTTTGATTACTTTTCTTTTTTTTACGTTAAAAGAGAGCACTTAATTTTGTAAAGGCTTCATCCTGGTTATCACAAAGGCTGATGATGACAAAATATCCTGTTAGGTTTTTTTCTCCTGTTTATTATGAAATATTGAGGAAAACCTTCCAAGTTAAGGTTGTATTTATCCATTTCATTATTAACAAACTTATGAATGAGACTTGTCATCACCAGACAGAAATGGATATGTTCCATACAGTTTCAGCCAGTATTAGATGCTTTAAAAGAATTTGCAAGAAGCCTCATAAAGAACTACTGAATTAGCTCCCCTTTAGGTAAGTATCTAGTGACAGTTGTAGGGATCTTTTTTTTCCTCATGCTCCAATCCATCAGGTTTTATTGAATCCCTAATTTTGCTTAATGTAACTGAGGCTATTTTGAAGTCTGAGCATCAGTTAAGTAAGTTATATCCATAAATCTGGAACTCCACAATGAATAGGAGCATTGTCCTCGGAGCGCTTGAGTGCTTTTACAAGAATATTTCTGCTTGAGTATAAGTAGTGATTAAACCAACTCTTCATGTTCCTTGAGCTTCTGAGAGCTTCTCTCACTTGACAGCAGAGAGTAGGAGCAGATGGGTTTCATTAGATGGCCCAAGCCTTTATCTTTTAATCACCTGCCTCACCCAATCTGAGGGGGGAAAAGGGCAGACATATGAGAAATCTCCTCCTTTCTGCCTCCCTCTCTCTTCAGCTCTCTGCAAGGCATCTGCTAAAACCTCATTCATCACTGCGAAAGCTGTGAATGGATAGCTGTGTAATACCCCAAGGTCTTGTCTGCTGTGGTGGTGTAGTGCCTAACCTCTCCCCTCTAAAAGGAAAGGCTACATGTACTTTTGTCAACCTGTCAGCAAGCACTTCTCTCTCAATACTGTTTGTTCAACCCTCACCCACCAACCCGACAATGACAGCTTTCTGAACATGTTTCATTTTGAAAAAAGCCCTAGATGTAGTTCTCATGAGCACGTATTCTTTATTTCATTCCTCAGTGCACAGCCATATGTGAAATATATATTTGCGTGCATGTGTGTTTGTGTATGTGTGTACTTATCTCTGTGTCTCAAAAATGTGAAAGAGTAGTGGATCTTGTGTGTCCTTTGGTTATAAAAAATATCAGTTTTGGCCACTAAATTTAATTTTTTGACCACAGTTTTAAGTGAGTCTGCAATAAAACCACAACCTTCGTCCTCTGTTTTTGCTTCAATGAAAAGTAGTCCACAGAATTCTCCAGAAATAAGCAATAATATTCTCCTTGGGCTGCTGAAGGGTGGCGAGTTAATTCTTTCCAGAAGAGTCTTCCCATATTCTACTACTGTTTCCTACTGAATGCTAATTTCGGATTCTCATACTAACTCACATTTAACATTAATCACAGTTTTCCAGGCAAAAACCACCAACACCAATGGCTGATTAAAATAGATGTCAGTAAATGTCTTTGATTTGAGGCCAAATATATTATAGCTCCCTTCCTTTTTGTAGCCAGTTTTTATCCAAACAAGGTCCTGTTTGAGCTAAACCTTTTTTTTTTTTTTATTTTTCTGTGCAAGCCAGCAGCATTCTCATTGAAATTTAGATCAACTCTGAAAGAATGAAATCTTGCAAATTTTCAATACTTCCATAAAGTATTTTATAAATAACAGTTTTTATATATATGCAACATAATCAATTTCATAAGATCAAACAGTAATTTGAATATAAATTGCATTTAAGAATACATAATTAACCTAAACAGTGCTTAAGCATTGCTCAGATGTCTAATTGTATTGTCTGTAAGGAGTAACTTCAACTTCCGTTCAAGTTAAATAAAAAGACATGTGTTCTTTCTTTTAAGAGATTTTAAATAAAAAAATGTTAAAGAGATATCCAAAATGGAATCCCAAATGCTTCCTAATTCTGTGGAAATACGTGTACTGAAACTGTGAATCAGACTCTCTGTCTGCGTTGTACTGACTTGTTCCAGAATTAGTCAAATTGTCACTAAACTTGGGGAGAAGAGGATTTAAATTCATTATGTGAACTTAAATCCACTTTTTTTTCCCTGCAATACTAAGCATATCTTTAAAGGGAACAAAGTAGTGCGAACGCATGACAAAATGATGTTTAATAGCAGAGGGATACATGCAATAACTGATTCATACCATGAGAAAGGATACTTGCCTTCAAGATACCATTTATTCCTCAAGCTATCAATGAGCTATTTTTTTCTGTGATATGGCTGCCAGAGCAGCTCAGCTTAACCATCTCTTTGTAGACACGCTCACAAGATGACACATTTATACCCCACAGGTATTCCTGGTGGTACATATTAACACATAGCAGAAATTCAAAGTTTTTTTTATGAAGAACTTCACTAAACTTGGCTGAGAGTTCATAGCCCACAGTGGCTGTGTTACCTTGACTGCCAGCTAAGAGGCAAAGTGGAAAGCGAAGAGATGTAAAGAGAAGGCAATTCAGTGCTTCTATAAAATTAAATTGAGCAGAATTTTTTTAAGATACAGTAATTAGATTTCTTACATAGCCATTGAAAAGCATGAGAGACTTTGATACTAGCTAGGTGAAGTAGAAATGCTTCAAACTAAGTATCTCTAATAGGCATTTAATTTCTGTTTAATAAGACAGTTATTCCATGCTAAATAAATAAAAACAGAAGTAGTATTACATATGGGCTATCTGACAGATTTCCTACAAAGCAAAGTTTCATTAAATAACTTTTTTTGGCTGCTAGCTTAGCATCACCACCTAAGTGAAGGAACTTAGTGCTTTACATGTAGTAAGACAGCCTTTGCAAATCCAAGACAAACCAGTCCTAGAATTCCTAATAACATTTTTATTTGTATACAAAGTCATGCATATTAAGCAAAGAATATTTCTCATTAAATTCAATATACTGAAAAGGGAACATATATAGCCTCTCTCTTACATATGATAGTGATATTTATGTGATAAATTGCTCTCCTTATGTTGTCTGGACTACTTCAATTCTCTCTATCTCATATTCTCTTTCTTGGGATTCCTTCTGACATTTCAAACAGCAGAATATCTTCAAAACATCTTGGTAAGATGTTCTTCTCTTTCCTGTCTCATAATATTTTGGCCAAAAGTGAATTCATTTATTTTAAACTCATACTAGCTCTCTACTAGCCCTACCATCCACAGCAGCTGTTTTGATGGCTTTGAAAAAGTTAGGATGAAAGCTCAAGAAAGATCTCCTCTGAACCTAAGAACTACCTGGTCAGAGTTGAATGAACTGAATGTAATTCCTTTATCTCTACAGTTCAGCATGTTTCCTGCCCTATTGGATAATTACTTCATTTAAAGAAGTCATTCATTGACCATATGGACCAAGTTTATCTGGTGAAAATTTAAGAAGTTAGAGCTGTGGATGCAACTGTGTAAGGGTTGTCAGAATACAGAATTAATCCTCATCTGTTATGACCCTCTCAGGTGCTTGCATATTCTACTCCAGTTACCTACCCATCTGGAAAATGCAAGGGCAAAATCTCCCAGGTGAAGCAGCGAACTAGAAAAATATTCTCAGGCAAAGCAGAGTCACTGCATATACTTCCCTCATTACCCTCCCTTGGAGGGTATTGAACTTTGAAATTGATTTAAAACTCTTTTATGCTTCTATTGAAAACAACCCCCACGGACTCCCAGTCTGTCCTCAGAGCGCTTGTGTCTCCATGATGATTTTGCTTTTGTAAGAACTGGATTTGCAAGATGTGGTGCAAGATGAATACTCTGATATAAGCCATGGGGTTTGCTTCCTGTGCTCTCTGTTCAAATAGCTATCACTGGTCAGCACTATTGATGAAACGATGGTCAAATTGCTGGGAAAAAATTAAAACTGCAAGGTTGAACTAGTGACCAAAATATAAAGGAGAAAAATTTTATCCATTTTGGACAAACAGTATTTCGAAGGTAGAAGGGAAAAAACAATCCATCTTAGTGGACTGAGAAAGGGATTCAAAAAGACTTGCCTTTTTTCCTACAGCTTCTGTCTTGTTGCTAGACAGCTGGGGGAAAGTGGTTTTAATAATTTTGCCTCAGTTTCTCACTCTAAAACAGACCAGCTGATCTCCTCTTAGGTTCAGAGGAGATCTTTCTTGAGCTTTCATCCTAACTTTTTCAAAGCCATCAAAACAGCTACTGTGGCTGGTAGGGCTAGTAGAGAATTAGTAATTCTGCAAAAATTCTTAATTAGCTAAAGATAGTAAATACTTTTAATTATAAAGTGAGTAACTATTTTTCATGTTTCTTTATGGTTTATGTTTATTACAATATCTCCAAGAAAGAAAAAAAAAAAGGAAAGAAAATTATATTTTGTGCCAAAACTTAGCTTTATACAATATCCATCTTCACTTGTTCTTCATGGAATGCCTAGGAAATACGATCCAAATTTACATGAGCATGAAATCCTTAAGATTCTCTGTATAGGAAAAGAATAGTGCTAACTGTTTCAGCTTCTGATGGGTACTACAAATACATAAACAAGATGATGATCTAAACAATCATAATGCAGGAGAAAGTAAGCATGTCAGGTACTCTTTTTGCAGTTTTTCGTCTTACTGATAAGTTAAAGACAGCAGTCACCAGTGAGAAAATAGAACTGCAGTGGACCTGCACTTTTCCAAACAACTTAGTCAGACAGATGGCCTTATGTTTATCTTTTGTATGTCTCATAAAAAAGACCTACCCCAAATTGTCTTCCTGACAATATATGGTATAACTGGGGTGTACCCAGATTCTGGGATACTTTCCGGAAGGCCAGATTTTCCCACCCTGAATCCCACCTGCAAGTTTCTCACTTAGCTTTCATTCAACAGGATGGCTTATAAAGAATGCTGCGCTCTGGATTTGAGCTGTAGGACAGAATCCAGCTCGTGCTCTTATGCATCTGCAGGGCTGTATGCAAACAGGACTTTCACTGTTTCCACACATATCTCATCTCTGACAAATAGGTTTTGTACGTTGCAGCTAACCTGACTTCTGTGTTTTTCCAGAGCACTAAGAAATATACAGTGTTGTAAGTGCAAATGAAAACTCCTGCCTATTTCACATCCTCTCCAATTCAAGACAAGCCCAGCGGTGTTGAAAATGACCGTACATATGCTATGACTGACTGAATTTTCAACAGCCTGTGCTTAGTTCTGCATAATTGGTACCTGCTTAAGACAGAAGCTAGCAAGTATTCTCTATGAGACACAGAAACAGATAAAGAGCTAGTGTGAGAAACAGAAAGCAGATAATGCTAGTAAAAGAAACCATGTCCACTCTGGGGGAAGCATTAAGTGTGTCCCACATGGATTAAGACAGATCTCTACTGCCTTTTATCCATATAAACGATCTGGACAGTAGGATCAAGTTTAAGTGGTTACATTTGTTGATGCTGATTGGAGAGCCGCAAACACAGATAGCTGACAAGAGATTCTCAGGAGGTAGAAAAGTGCTTTACCTCTGGGCTACAGACTGACATACTGTATCTACTTGTTTCAAACAGCCTTATTCTGAACTCACTCTGGTTTTACTTTGATACAATGCCACTGACTCGTTAGAATTACTTCTAAGTTAGCCTCATCTTTTTCTAATACTGACAAGAAAGGCTTGTAAGTTTAGAATGAATTTACATTTTTGTGGAACGAAGTGAGAAAGACAAACAGTCATTCAAATAAAAAATAAACAATCCATTTTACAGCTCAGTGAATTTAAGGAATACCTTAACTGAGAGTAAGAATCTGGGACTCAAAGAAACTGTAATATGCAAAACTAGATGTACTGCCATACTTTTATTTCCCCATTTTCCCCATATCTGTCCAGTCACAGGATCAGTAAATTTCAGGAGAATAATAGTTTAAGATAGTATCAGGTGCCCCTTCATGAATTATAACAACTACTATGAGCTCTGCATGTATATGGCATCTTATACTGAGGTAAGGAGATCAAGGTGAAATAGAAAATGTAGTAGCGCTAGCTGTTTTGGTGACACTTAACACTGAATTTCTCCACACGGGAAGAGAGATGTCCAAATCTGTTATGTCACTGTAGCTCCATAAACAAAATTAATTGAATCAGGGTTTTCTATTGCATGGAAAAAAATAAAAATAATGATAAAATTATTAATTCCTGGGAAAAAAATCCAGCTGAATTATAAATAATTTATAGAATGGTAGTTACACCAAAATTTAATTCAGCTCAAAGCAGGTGTGGTACCTACTAGAGTTAGTGTTACAATAGTGGGAGTTTCAGAACGGCAGCTAAATTGAGATTTTTGGGTGTCATGGAACAGAAAAGTTTTTAAGAGATCTGGAAAAGAGACAATATTTAAGCTTTAGAAAGTATTTCTACTCAATAACGGAAGATGAGAAACTTCCCAAATCTTCCACTACAAAAAACAAAGGAAAATACCAGAATAACATTTCTTCATGCTATGATAAACCATATAATTATACACATTTCATCATTCTTCCATAAACTAGCTGAGGACAACAGTTATCATTATAAATCTGGGATGGCACTCCTTGGATTTGCCTAAAAATTACAGCAGTAAGTGATAAAATATCAAGAAAGCCTTCCTCAAAAATATAAATATAATAATAATAAAATGATAATAATAATAATAACAACAACAACAACAATAATAATAATAGTCAGCTTTCCAGGAATAATCAAAATGCACAAAATGGGAAAAAAACCTTAACAATATACTTTTTACATTGATGTGTGAAGGTTAGACAATCTAAAATAGCAATTTGGTATTTCTACTATTTGTGATGAATGTCTGTCTGTAAAGTATGTCTGTAACCATACTTAAGTTCCTGAAGAATTTAATATCTACTATTATGCTCCAGGTTTTGGATGAAGGAAAGAGGATTATGAAAGTAATTAGTGTACAAGAACACGTATTTTGTCCAAAGAAGAGTGAAGTGATATTTAGTATTACCCAAATAATGACTTGACTTGTTCTTCCTATTGGTTGGTTTGTTCTATTAACTTACCATTTCCCAGAACACCTGAGACTTGAAGCTAAACAAGCTGATTCTAGACAGCTAGTTGTATTGAACAAGCACTTTTCCCCACAATATTCTTACCTGTTCTGTAAATTTTCTCTGCTACTTTAAGCTAGTCTTCATTGAAGTGATTATTTTGTATTACATCAATACAGATTGTTTTATGGTGTTTTTTTTTGGTTGTTGATTTCTTGAGCAATTTTTGAAGTTCCTTACACTTTTAGGAATATATGAGAATATATGTCTCAGATCTGGATACTATATCTCTCAAGTGTGAGAAATTCAAAACAAATCAGTTAATATTCTTGCTTGGATCACTTGACATACATGATACCGAGATACTTGTTCTTGCCCTTCTCCATATCACAGATGTGTGTCATTTGCATGAAGCTATTACTTATTCTAGTGGGCAATACACAGCATTGCTTTATTAAAATACAATTTCTTGGTTCAATGGTCAAATCATAAGGCCTGAAAACCCCTCAATCTCTTTAAACATAACTACACATAGTGCTCTATTTTCACTCTTCCACACAGTTTTCTGGTTAAAAATCCCTCCAAAACATTTTACCAGTTGTTTTTCTTAAATTTATTTATTTCCCCTGTTAAACCTACAGATAGGATGTTCTGTTCTATTCTATTGCAAACCTTACGTCTTCCCCCACCCCAAAAAAAAAANATGTCTGTTTAGGGGGAAAAAGAAAAAAAAAAAAAAAAGAAAAACAGCTAGCAGAAGAACCAGCCTAAAAAATTCCAGATATGAATTTAGATAAGATAGCAAAAACCTATACCTAAACCACAACACAATCACTTCAGATTCATCACTCTGAGATCAAAAGTTGATATTTCTTTAATTAGTTGCTATAGTAGATAAGACAAGGAGAAAGTACTTTTTTTAGCATATTATTTTTCTTCTTGCTTTTACAAGCATATTAATGGATTGTTGTTGATTTTCTTGTGCCTGTTTGAGCAATGATATTCAGGTGTTTTACCAGCCTTTAAACATTTTTAAGCCCAGTCCAGCTTTAAATACGTGAGAACCTAAGGGAAATTTGCAGTGTTGATTGCTCTAGTAGTAAACTGGTTATATTCTGCTGAGATGTGTCTGAAACTGGAAGTACATATAATTGTCCTAGGCTTGATTCCAGAGTCTTTGTAGGAAATGTCCTTCTCATAAGTAGGCATCGATAACTTACATGTAATAATGCTATCACTGCAGCCTTCTCAGACCTCTTGTATTACAGTAATAATTTTGTGTTCATATAAAAAAAGTTTGCATACATACCTAATCACAACTGTGATTTTAAAGTGTTTAAAATAAACACATTTTAAATTAGAAGCCAAATTATTTACTCTTCAGTTCACTATGTTGATGGAAGATTTTGAAAAGTGGAGGAATTTTTTTTTTTAGAATCATAGAATGGTTTAAGTTGGAAGAGACCTTAAAAATCATCCAGTTCCAACCCCCCTGCCATGGGCAGGGACACCTCCCACTAGACCAGGTTACTCAAAGCCCCATCCAGCCTGGCCTTGAACACTTCCAGGGATGGGGCATCCACAACTTCTCCGAGAAATATGTTCCAGTGTCTCACCACCCTCGTAGTGAAGAATTTCTTCCTAATATCTAATCTAAATCTCCCCTCTTCCAGTTTACCCCTCATGCTATCACTACATGCCCTTGTAAAAGGTCTCTCTCCATCTTTCTTGTAGGCGCCCTTCAGATACTGGAAGGCTGCTATAAGGTCTCCCCAGAGCCTTTTCTTCTCCAGGCTGAACAACCCCAGCTCTCTCAGCCTGTCTTCATAGGAGAGGTGCTTCAGCCCTCTGATCATCTTTGTGGCCCTCCTCTGGACTTGCTCCAACAGGTCCATGTCCTTCTTATGTTGGGGTCCCCAGAGCTGGACGCAGTACTCCAGGTAGTGTCTCACAAGAGGGGCAGAATCACCTCCCTCAACCTGCTGGCCACACTTCTTTTGCTGCAGCCTAGGATGCAGTTGGCTTTCTGGGCTGCAAGCGCACATTGCCGGCTCATGTTGAGCTTCTCATCAACCAACACCCCCAAGTCCTCCTCCTCCGGGCTGTTCTCAAGCCATTCTCCAGTCAGCCTGTATTTCTGCTTGGGATTGCCCCAACCCATGTGCAGCAGCTTGCACGTGGCCTGGTTGAACTTCATGAGGTTGGCATGGGCCCACCTTTCAAGCCTGTCAAGGTCCCTCTGGATGGCATCCCTTCCTCCAGTGTCTCGACTGCACCACACAGATTGGTATCGTCAGCAAACTTGCTGAGGGTGTGCTCAATCCCACTGTCCATGTCGCCAACAAAGACGTTGAACAGCACCGGTCCCAGTACCAACCCCTGAGGAATGCCAGGAGAGATGCTGCATCTTGGAAGTTGATTTAACATTAGATGACCCTTTAGAATTTTTCTGTACATTAAAATTATTGAAATTATAGAAATAAACTAAATATTTTGTTATTTTCTTGATTTTGAAGTAAAAAGAATTGTGATTATTTCCACTGAGAGGAAGACTTTCTTTTCTAAGACATGCTTGCATGTCTTTCTTGGGAACATAATTCTCTCTTTTAAGCATTAATGCATTCCTTGATTATCTGATTCACAGACATCAAAAGACAAGAAAAGGGAGCGCATTTCTCTCTTACTCTGAATAAAATACATTGTGAGTTATAGTTATATACATAACAGTTTCATAAGTATATGACAGAGAGGAAAATGTTGGCTAAACAAATAAAAACACTTTTGTTATGGCCTCAGTGGATAGAAAAGCAGTAAACTTACACACGTAAGTGGCAAAGCAAATATGTCAAGGGGAAAGTGCTTGCCACATTCTTATAGCCAATTTACAGCAATCCTAACAGTGAAAGTGAATTGTAAGCAGACGAGGACATTCCCACTGCCAGCTGCAGTGAGCACACCCTAGAAAAGGAGTGTTATGCCACATCTTTTCTAAACTCTGTCACTAGCTTGAGCTGTAGCCTGCTGCAGACAATGAATCATTTCCTTCTGTGTTTCCTTAAAGGGTTTCTTTTTTTCCTCAATTGCTGTTTTGTTTACAGTAGCAGTGGAACACAGCTCTAATTTTAGTGTTTGCACTTCTTTTCCTGTGAAAATTTTTCACTTCTTTTTTCCCCTCTAAGCAGTGAAAAAGAAAAAAAAAAATATTGTTACACACACAGTTAGAACAGTTTGGCCTCTGAAAAGGAATGGAGAACGGTACAAAACACTGTACCAGGCCATGGATTATGCCAGATACTAGCACCCCTCTGGAAATTACCACTGCATTTTTGCACTTGAAAATTCTGATTTATTTTCACAGTTGGTTATGAAAACTGTCGCTTATTATTAGTATCACTACTACTTTTGCATTTATTGTCTTTGGGAGTACTACACCCTATTGGAGCAGGAAAATACGTCTCAGAAAATAAAAATCTCCTGGTATTTATACCAGGAAAACATAAAATAGTAGAATGGATATGAAGAACAGTCACAAACCTGTCAGAAATCAGAAGTTATTTGACTGTATTCCTCCCAAGAGAGAAGAAAAAAGGCTCAGTTTTAGAGTCAACTCTAAGAAGAGTTCCTATCCTATGTTTTTAGCAGAAATCCTTTCAGAGACTGTGTAGACCCCTTCTTGTAACTCCCAATTTAAAATTCTATTGTTATTGCCTGAGATAGAGTCAGTAAGGACTTCAGAATTTTACCCATGGAAATCTGAAAACAAGGTCTTAAAAGTAAGAAAATATTTATTGAAACATTAAGAGATTGTATACCATTAACGGCATCTGGTGCAAAAGCACTGTAGCCGTCTTTAAATCAAGACTCATTTTCACCTGAAGTATATTGGCTTGAGAGCCTTCTGCTTTCAGGGAAAAAATATCTTCCTTATTTTTCCTAAAGACTATATTACACAAATTAAAAAACTCCAGCTTCCATTGTTCATGTGTTTTGCTCCTTTTCTTTGAAAGACTCTTTAGGCTTTTTAATTCAGTGTCTTTTTTTTTCTTCAGTGCTTCTAATGCTCAAATATAACAAGTAATTTGCAAAATATTTAGTAAATATTCAGTACTAGAAAATATAGTAAATAGACAATTAGAAGGAGAGGCTTGAGAGACAAGAAAAGGAGAGAAGGAAAAGGAAAAATAACTGAGACACATATATCTCCTTTGAGAAAGGGTTGCTAACATTGCAATCTTATGTTAGCAGGCTGAATGCTTTTTTGCTTTCTGTGTAGTGTTGTTTCAAAGAGTTTCCTTTGGACAAAGTAGAATAGCGCATTCTGGCAAAACAATGCAGAACATCTTGAAGCAAAGCGAAGCAAAGCGAAGCAAAGCAAAGCAAAGCATAACAATACAAAACCCCCACAAAAGATAAAATAAAATAAAACAAAATAAAATATAAAATAAAATAAAATAAAATAAAATAAAATAAAATAAAATAAAATAAAGTAAAACAATTTTTTATAAAACAGAACCGTACAGTACTATAATAATGATAAATGTTTGGAAACTACAAACATTCAAAGTACTGGGTACGTAGATACAACTAGGATATTAGCGTTTCAAATCTAAATCTCTCTTACTTTTGTATTTTTTCTTGATAAGAATTACTTTAATGGCTGTTTTCAAACTTAACTGAGTCTTTTGACCCTCTGTTATTCCACATAATTTTCCATTATTTTACGTTTTTCCTTATATTGAGTTAAATTACCCAAGGCAACTGCTTCAAAGCAGATTCCAACAAGACTTCTGTGTTTGAAGGCTGGCAGAGAATATATACACACATACATACACATGTGACTCGGGAGGCTCAAACATCTTCTTGTCATGTCCCAGACTAATACACTCTGACCCGTCTCTGTGATTTTGTAGTCTGTCCAGAAATGTGTCACAAAAAAAAAAAAAAAAAAGTCTGCAACTGCATTAGAAATCAAGTAGCTTGTTATTATCTAGTACACTCAATTTTTAAAAAGAAGGATTGTATTTTTATAAGGACAGAAGGTATTTAGCTGTTCTGTTGGATTCTTTTCTTGCCATGTTGCAATTGCTGGTCAAATTGGTACATTGCATTTGGCGACAGAAATGTTTTTTGGTGACAGAGGTGTGCTGAACAATGCACTTTTAACAAAAATACACAATTATATGTGTTTGACCCACAGAGGGTAAGGAAAAGTTTCTGTTTTCATCTCAATAGCTCATTTCTACCAATTGGGCCTGCCTATATAGCAGAGGTAGGTATCGTTGGCCTTATTTCTGAAGTCATTTCTGAAGAAAATATACTTGTGGATTGGAATTAGGTCTTTGTGATTTTACTAAGCATTCTAATAGATTTTAAAGGGAGTTCTGAGCCATATATTCTAGTGTATTCAAGAACGACAGCTGGCTTCAAAAGATCACAATTTCCATTTATTTATATAATAGTAGCTATAGTTTCAAAAGTACAGTCCTCAGCAGCTAATATAAGGAACAGGTGTAGGAATAGGTTACCATGTAGAATTCTTTTGAAAATCTGTCTATGAGTAAGATGAATTTTTAAAATAACCAAGCTCTATATGCTTTGGTTGTCTGCCACTTACGACTACAACTAAACATACATGGCTTAACTAAGTTGCAAAAGTTTTATTTAGAAATATTTGGAAAGTGGTTTTGGACCTAATGATTAGACAATACTATGAATACCAAGTATAATTATTTTGCTGGCCAAGAAGAAGCAGACATGAGCACACAGAACCCATTAGACAAGTATGAATTTCCTTTACACTTCATTAGAAAGTCAAGCATATTTAGACATACAAAGCAACAGAATGGACCATATCACATAACTGGAGAACAGAGAGTCTATTTTTAAAACAAAATTCATAACCAAAGCATTTTCATCTTCCAAAGCAAGCTGACACAATTCCTTTTTTAGATCCACTACTGAATTTGACTTGTTTGAAAGTCTTTAAAGAGTCTTGTATTGTACTCACAGCAGGATCCTTGCTATCAGAGATAGCTTTGCTTTTCCCTCTTTTTAACTTGAAATGAAATGTAAAAAAAACATTATAAATTATTATCTTATGGAAAAGGAAGGAAAACTTTAAACATATATTTATAATTTGAGAACTATTGCACAGTTTTCAATATTGTATTCAGATAAGTAAAAAATGAGTAAGAGCAACAGCTAAACAAGCTTTTTTTAATGAGTTACAAAAAGACTTAGTCATTTACATGTGCTTTTGAAAAAAAATGAAGGTTTAGATCACGTCTACAATACAAAATGCTTTTATAAGAAACAGAAAGAAACAAAATCCTTAGACATTTTATCACTCACCTGTCCAATATTCAGCCTTATTTTTCAAAACACTATGAACATTAAATTGTTGTTAGGTGGCATTGAAAGGAAACTATCAAAGTTTTGAAAGCGTTAAACATGAGGGGGCAGGAGGGGTTGTAAATAAGAAAGCCTCCATAAATCAAACCTGGTATATTCAAGTGTGTACACCTAACACATGAAAAATATATGTGAGATATCTGTATGTGGTGGTGTTCAACAAAATTGTATGAAATTTTAGTTCCTGAATAAGGCAATGGATATTTAGGACTGGGATAAGTCTCTAAATTTGAGCAACAAATTTATAGACTTGTATGTGCTACAGTAGCTCCTATGTGCTACTGTAGAAGTTTGTGCTCCCATGTGCTACTGTAGTAGTTTGGAAAGAGAAATTCCTAGAAGTAGCAGAAACTGAACAAGTTTTCCAAGGTGAGTAAAAATAGGGGCAAAAAGAAATTGCAGTTTAGTATTTGAATGGGCCATGAGGTGCGTGCACAAGAGGAGTTCAGAGCCCAGGGTTTTCCAAGTGTGGGAAAGTAGACACAACTGCCTTTAGCCCAGAGAATCATGATGCTGTTAGCTGATTTATCCCAGCCTCAGTCTAACACTCATTCTACCTGTACATAATACAGTACAGTACTGAAATTCAGTCCTCTGTAACTTTAAGGTCTTTGTTTTTTAAGTATTTGGACCACCAGTGAGCATAAGCCTGTGAAAGGAAAAGATTACTATACAGTGAGGATAGTAAGCCGTGCCCAGACTACAGGATCCGAGACCAAGACAGAAAAGGAAGACTCAGAATAACTCAAGTTGGAATGGACCCATAAGGATCATCAAGTCCAGCTCCATTCTCACAGGACTACCTAAAAGTACATCATATGACTAAGAGCGTCATCCAGACGCTCCTTGAACTCTGACAGGCTTGGTGCTGTGACCACTTCCCTGGGGAGCCTGTTCCAGTGACCCACCACCCTCTCAGTGAAGAATCTTTTCCTAATATCCGACCTGAACTTCCCCTGATGCAGATTCATTCCATTTCCTCACATCCTATTGCTGGTCACCAGAGAGAGGAGATCAGCACCTCTCCCTCCACTGCCCGCCTTGAGGAAGTTGTAGACCACCATGAGGTCACCCCTCAGCCTTCTCTTCTCCAAGCGGAACAAACCAAATGACCTCAGCTGCTCCTCTAAGTCTTGCCCTCGAGGACTTTCACCATCTTGGTTGCTCTCCTCTGGGCATACTCTAATATTTTGGTGTCCTTCTTACATCGAGACACACAAAACTGCACACAGTAGTAGGTGGGGCCACACCAGTGCAGTGCAGAGTGGGACAATCACCTCCCTCAACCAGCTAGCTATGCTGTGCTGGATGCACACCAGGACATGGTTGGCCCTTTTGGCTGCCAGGGCACACGCTTGACTCAATTTGCCATCAACCCAAAACCCTGTGAAGTAAAGTAGTTCACTTTATCACAGTTACACTGGATGGAGCACCAAATAATTAGACAAAACAGTCACTCAGATGGAAAAAAAAATAATCTTTTCTTCAACTCATGAACAAACAAAACATGTGACTAGCCTAGTGGAAGAATAAGGATTTATCTCATGTCGCTGCTGTTTTGTACAGAGACAAAAGAAGTAACAATATTTCAAAGGAACTATGCTCCGATTTCCATGTTCTGTGGGGGTGTGATTCGCAGTGTGAACCACATAAGAAAGGATTCTTTGGATACAATAAAGGAAAAACTGAGTAGCCTTTGTTTTGCAGAAGGTCAAATCACATGATCCACATTTAATTTCTGATCTGATGTTCATACATACACATTGATATGCATATGTTTGTCATTCATGAAAACAAGGGGAACAAATATTACAAAGTCTACTGAACGGAACCTAATGAATCATCCTTAAATAAAAATAACTTTCCTAAATTCCCCTATCAGTTGGGCTCTGCCACTTCCCTTCTGAAAATGTTCAAAACCCAGCTCAGAATGTGACCTTTCAGCTTTGCATCTAACCAGTAGTCAGGGAGGTGGGTGGAAGAAAGGTCTGCTGCAGTTCAGACAAAAAGGGTTACAGACCTTGTTCCACCAGTTGTTCAAAAAGATATATAAATGCTCCTCCCCTTTATATCATTATCCAAATGATCGTCTCAGTTAATTCACAGTAAATTAATTATTAATTTTTAAAGTCACATGCAACAATCAAATAAAGGGAGGTGAGGGAAGAGGAGGGGAAGGGAGGGGAAAGCAGGAGAGGAGAGGAGAGGAGAGGAGAGGAGA
>VYZM01016723.1:31465-51444 GCA_013398915.1 Dromas ardeola
AATGATGGTGTATTAATTTATTATTATTATTATTATTAATGTTTACATTGTCTCATTTTGTACCCTTAAAAAGATTTTTTTCCTCAGTACAATATGGTTCAAATAAATTTTCTGAATTTTTCCACAGAAAGAATATAGAAAAAAATAAACATTTTCAAAATGTTGAAGTGTTGACAGTACAAAAAAAAAGTTTTACTTCACTTGAAAACAGACATTTTTCCTTTTAGTATTTCTAAATGTTTTCTTTTTTTTCCAGAAGGTCTGTTTTGTTGGGGTTTTTTGATTTCTTTTTCTTACACAAAGATGTTAGGTATTTTAGCTCTTAATTCCATATATACAAAATGTTAAAATTTCCCAAATGATTTAATTTCATTTTCTAACCTGCTTAGTTTCAATTATGAACCACAGAACTTAACATGATTAAAAGGTCAACTCTAGTGTATTGTGCTGGAAACACAGAATATTCCCATTTTATAGCAACTATTTCTTTGCAGGATCTCAAGCTACCAACCTTTAAAGTGGTGCTGGTTTTATCCATCAAAAAGTCCTTATGGGAAGTATCTACGGGTTTTTTTCTTAAACCACAATCTGCTGTAATTTGGGGGATAATTCTGCCCACAGAAAGGGAAATTTTGGTACAGAATCTCTAAATGTATCAGCCTGGGGACATTAAAAAACTTAGTGTGGTAAAGCACACCTCACATAAGCATTCAGTGAACAGAGGAGCAAGAAAAGGATATTATTACACTTATATGCATTTTGTGATTTGCCTGACATTTACTATAAATCAGGCTTCTCTAGGACCCTAGAAGAGTGACTATAGGTGTATGTGCTCATATATGTGTCTGCAGACTGCCCTGTAAAAAGTCTTCCATAATTTTGGCATCATACATTATATAAACAAGCAAACATACAAAAAGAGGTTACTCCTTTTTAAACAAAGGTGAAAGAAAAACCCTAGAGCGGTCCCCAAGAAAAAGGGAAACCCGAGGAGTGAAATAAGGTGAATCGTGTAAGCTGAAAGGCAAGTAATTCATGAAAAGCCACTATTGCCATTTAAGCAATGGAATATTGAGGCTCCTTTTGAATCTGAAAAGTCAGAATTAGCCTGCAGAATAACAGTGAGATCTCAGTGACGGGTGAAATGCAGAGGGTCTCCACAGAGATGTGTGTCAAGAAATCCTGGGTCTGAAAAGCTCTGACTGAATTCTGACCCAATCAAGTGGCGAAGTGCCTGGGGACATGGTGGCTGGAACATCTGACAGCACTCTGGTGAAAGGCCAAGGGGGCCATTAGGCCAGATGCCATCACAGCTAAGTTCACCACCTAAGGAGACAGAAATCCTTCCCTGCTTGTCATCAGAGAACTGCGTCTGTTTCTCTAAATGATATACAAGACCTTATGTGTGTAGCAGGAACCTCTGCCTCAGCTGAACGTAGCATGAGGGAGCTGGGGAGAACAAGCTGTTCCCGAGGGAGCAAGCCCAGCTGTATGGGCAGAGACAACACACGTGATTGACAGGATCAGTTCCATCTGGAGAGAGGATTCAGCTGAGAGTGCTTTTCACTTGTTGTTTTAATGTTCTTTGTTCCTAAGTCTTTTTATGTTTGTGTTCAGTCACATCAGCACAAAAAGATTTTCTTTTGATCTGATTTATGCCCTAGCCAGGGTATGTCTGACTCTAAGCAGAGTCAAGAAAGCGGATGAACAAGCATGGGTGACTCCTTTCCTATCTCATTTAGAAGACATGTATGCTGGCTTTCAAACACACTGTTTAATTAAAAAAAGCTTCTCAGAAGAAAGTTAAAAAAAATAAAAAAAAATACTTCCCCATTTCTTTCTAGGGCAGGAAATGAAATTAAGGTAGATTATGTACCCTTCATTCCTGTGATGATCCCATCTGTGTTTCTCAAACCACTGATGTAAAGCTCGCTTGCTTATTTATAGGAATGATGAGTATGAATAGTTCTCCCTGTCTTGGAGAATGATTAATCACTAATCATTCTATCCAGAATGAAGCTGTTCCCAGCTTTCTTGGGAATATCTACAGAGAATATACTCGTCAGCAGTCCCCGATGATGATTCACTTCCCCTCACAACTCCCATACTCTTCCCTCCCCCTATGAAAGTGTTCACTCCTGCAAACCCAGTGGTTCCATTTTTATTAGATCAAATATAACTGGATTTATCTCAGAGTGGGAAGACTGCTTTTCAAATCAAGGTCTTGACTAATATATTAAAAATTCAAAATTGCCAGGGAAAATAGAAGCACATGCCTAGAACCTAGTTAACCTGTACCCACACCTTATATTTTATATGATTTTCATATTGTTCTGTCCTATTACCTGGACAGCCAAACTCTGGTGTGACTCAGTAATCACTTATTTACCTCAAATGTTCTAAACCAGAAAATTTTAAAGAAAAAATTCCCACTATTTTAGCTTGTTTTCTATTGCTATAGATGTATTTCACATTCAAGGGACAGATGGTTCTAAAATATATCTGAAAGTAATTTGATGTCTATTACTCAAAATTTGTGTAACCTCACCACAGTATGGGTGATACGGGCTGATTATATACATGCCATTGATCCTCAGCATGTAGGAAGGCATATTGAACCACAAAGATAAGTGCTAGATCAAGTAAATAATGACATTTTAATTGCTGTTCTTTCAAAATTATTTTCTTTTCCCCTTTCCACATCTGTGAAAACATCTTACAGATGCTTCTCTAGTTTGCGGAAATTCAAGTTTTCCATGCATAAACATCCTGCATTTAAAAAAATTTCTTGTATACTTTATATTTTTACATAGTTCTACTATTTAATTAAGTTCTATTTTTTCACATTGAACCTAAATAGTATTTTAGCTTTTTAGATTTTCTGGATATATGTTTTAAAGTAACCTTTCTTTTACTATTTAATCTACTGGATGAGCAGGATCCTAACTTAGGTGACTCAGTTAGATGCACTCTCTAATTGTGGTGATTCTCTGGTGCTTTCCTTCCCTATCTCCAACAGGTACACTGTTATATTAAAATCTTTATAAAGCATTTTGAAAGCCCCAAGTAGAAAGAGATATACATATGCATGTCTTTAGCAAGGCACTGTAAAAAAAAAAAAAATCAAATCATTTTCTTTTTAAAATAACTACTAGTAACTATCAATCCTTGAGCACAGGATTGTATGTTGTTTCCTTTTTTCCCCTTTGTTACCCCAGAAACAGAATCCTATGCATCTCATTGTCCCTCCTAATTGCCTTGACTAGATCATACTTTGGATGGATTCATAAAATCTGTCTTGGGACCAGAAAAAATGTAGTGTTCATGTGCCACAGATGAAACTTTGTGTGGGAAAACGTTTTATTCTTCCTAGGCACTGGGTATATGTCCACACTGTCATTGCATCTTTTTATTGCAACTAAACAGCTACCAAACAACCCTGACAACATTTATTAAATCATATCCTAGTACAAGAGATCAGTCTCTTTCCCAGGCAGACCTCAAGTTGTTGTAATATGTGATAAATATGTGTAATGTGGGAAAAAAGTCAAAAAGTCAGTTCAAGCCTGAATTTTGGCAGCATAGTACCTGCACAACAAAAACTCCTAACACTCAACGGTACTTTGCTGGACACGAATCTGGTAAACATCACGCAACTCTGTCTATAGAAACCAGAAATGCTTTGATCATCAGCAGTGACTTAAAAAGCTTTCAAAATTTCTGTGTGCAAGAGAGAATACATAATTTCACTGACAAAGCTGCTTAATTCTACACTGATATTTGCCAGATCCTGCACTGTTTAACTGTGTGTCGTATCAGAACCACCAAATAATTCTGTCAATTCGTAGGGATCCACAAGCTTGATGATACTGTTATTTACCATAACAAGGTTGTATCAGATTTTAATGGTGATGAGAACTTCCCACTTAAAGTGATAAAGAGTAAACAAACTCTACCACCCTAACTGGGATGAGTGGATTACCTACTTGGGTACTAGAAGTTTCATATGAAAGATATCTTTGTCAGCACGGAAACCAAGTGGGTTTCAACAAAAGCGGCTGGTAGCACAGAGAATATGCCTTGCAAAAGACACAAGGATTAATTTCTTGTTTTATTTTACTTCATGAAAAAAATATTAAAATTTGAAATTTAACCACTCAGAAATCAAATTATCTAGCAGTAAGGTTGACAAATAATATCGAAAAACCTCTTATATCCCAAAATATGATGTCTTCTATGTTCATGTAAGATACTCGGTTTTAGTACGCTACATTCTTATGTAGTATCATGCAAGAACTTACAATTTTACTGCAGTTTTCGTACAGAGTATTCAATATTCAAGATGCTCAAAGAAAATTGATTTGGAAGTGATGAGTGTTTAAAGATTGTAGTAAAAATATTTCCCTCTATAAATCATCTTACATTAGGCTGGTTTTATTTAGCTATAGAGCATACAGATTACAACAATAATATCAATGTACTGGTCTGTATCAGATACAATTGTATTTACAATGTACTGTACTGTATCAGATACAATTTACAATCACTACATGTGAATAAAGAGCTTTCTGCCAGTTAACTGAAATTCTTGAAATTTCAACATTCAAAATTTTGTAAAGGAACTGTGTACTTTGTCCCTTTGTTTTGAACTACTGTCAGCTGCATTGATGGATGTCATTTTCTCTTGATAATGCTATTTCAACCTGATGTGTTAAAGGATTGTACTTAGAAAGGTAAATAATTAGTCTGCAAGCAGGCCACATTGTGTCATTGACTCTGAACAGCCCTGTGAATTTTGCAGAAAGTTGTGCTTTTTGTAATGTTGATTGGTTTTGTGTCATTTAAAATAACACACGGATGTGCAAATGCACACATCTTCTTTCTGAATCTCCTATTTCTCAGTCATTTATTTTTTATTTATAATCTGTGTGCTAGATCTAGAGAAATAAATAAATAATATGAATGAATTATATAACAGTACTTTGGTAAAGACTGCAGGAACATAAAAGGATGCTATAAAGAAGAAAGATTAATTATGCTTCATCGTCAAGGAAGACAGAACAAGAAATAATTGCCTCAAGCTTCAGTGGGAAAAATGTAGGCTAAATATTAGGACAAAAGATTTACTGCTGAAAGAAGAGTTAAACAATAGAAGAAGCTGTCAAGGAAAGTTTTGTAACTGCCATAATTGGGATTATTAATGGCTAAAACAGATGCCCAACTAGCAAAGATAGCTTACCGATAACAACATCCAGTTCTGCCATGATGTAGATGGATCTTAGTGTCTAACATATGGATTGCGCAGCTGATATATTGGCCCTCACTGGGTGAAGCAGATCTCTTCTATCCAAGAGGTTTCTGAACGTGTGAAACTTCACCCAGAAAAGCTCAGTACCTGAATAAATGAATGAATCTGCTAGTTAAAGGCTTGGTAGCCCAAACTCCTGCCAGTGTTCTCTAAATATCAGCAGTTTCTTTATTGACACACATTTATCTCTATTGCAATAGTGCTCGTATCATGATTGTTGTGAAAACTTACAAGATTTAAGTACATAATTCTGTAGCCATTAAACATAACACAAAATATCTCTAAAAGGCATATGGACTCAGCCAAATAATTTTATTTCAGTTGGAGGTACTGAAGTATATTTCTAGTCATTTTATTTATAGCAGAAGAGATGTCGATAGCATTTTTTGAAGTGGTGGGTCGTTTTGGTTGGTTTTTTTACAAAATCTTTGGAAACAGAATCTAAGTCAGGAATTTGGTGGTTAAAACCTCAGGAATTCTTCTTTTCCAAGCTACTTAGTATTTATATTCTATATGTCCTGCAGAATAATATGAAGGAATAAATTAACTGTACTGAATTTATTAGAAAATTGTTTTCAGGCACAGAATACCAATTGTAATATCAAATCACCAATTACATGTTCAAACCATTGTCAATAATGTCACTTAATTGCATGCCGGGGTATTAAATTCAATCCAAATGGCAAAATGCGCATTTGAGATTGATTAGTTTATTATATAAATGCATTAGCTGGTTGCTTAAAATTGATTAGCAAGGTTTCAGTTCAGTGCAGGAAATTGCTACGTTAATCCCAGCACTTCTCTCTTTATTCTCCGATTACATAAAGTACGCTACATGCATTGCAACTGGGAAAAAAAATAAATTGCATTGGTCTTCTTCAGAAATTCTACCCATAACTCACATGAGACCAAAGACAGGATGTTTCATGAAGAACAGTTTGGCTCTTTGGCTTACAGAATATAAGCATGCTGGGAACTCATAAAAGCAAGCTGATTATTTGTAGCCATGCTCTTTGACTAGGAGTGACATCCAAAAAACTTAAGAACTGTGAATTTTAGGTGCCCACCTTGAAAAATACCATTGTGATAAAAAGCCCTGTTTGGTATACATGTACTCTTGGAAAGCAGTTGAACTCCATAGGCTTTGTATTGTAGGTTTCCAAAGTGTTCATTGCTGTGTATTTCAGCATGCATGGAAATGCCTCTGATTTGACAGGCTGAGCAAATTGCACTTAAATAATGGCTCAGCCTGATCAAGGCTCAGGCTGATCAGGCACAGCTTCACTTGAGATTCTGTAATCTGGTGTATCTTAACATATACTCTTAGCGTCAGGCTCTCCATAAAGTAACAATGGTATCTGGTATTTCCCCCTAAAACATGACTGAGCTGACTGTGTGCACACATTTTAGTGAACTACTTCAAGGTGCTTGAAGAAATTCTCCAAGGTTTGAAAGCCTGTGCTCTCCTCAGCCTGAACTGATGCAATTTCAACCTGAAGAGAAATAAAAGAGGGAAATGGGAGACGCTCTGCAAACTAGTAATCATTTACCATGATGAAGTCCTGCATTTTCATGACAATTCCTAGACCTCTTTGCTGTTGTTATTGCTGTATATTCAGCAATCACTACAAGAAATATGTGCTGCTACCAACTGATTCTTTTTCTGGACTTGTATTTTAAGAAACAGGAATGAACTTTGCTTCACTCTTTTAAAATGCAGACAGATCTTTACCTTTAGGAGAGAATTCTTTATCTCAAATAGGATGTCCCTGCAAACTTAAGCTTCTCACAGAAACAATGTTTCGTGTGTACCTTTGTCTTCACTCTGTCTTAGATTTTTAAATAGCTTCTTGCTTGCCATCAAGTTTTTTGACATGCCAAACACTCCTGCATATTTTCTAGTGAATGTGGTGTTCTCTGTTCCTCTCTCGATGTTGAATGCATCACAGCAACTTATATTTGAACATCAAAATTCTTTTAAAATGTTTAACTAATTAATCTAACTCAGCATTTTGAACTGATGATAAATCCCACAACAATTTTACAGGCTGGTCAGCCTCACTTCCATCCCTGGAAAAGTGATGTAAGAGCTTATCCTGGATGTCATCTCTAAGCATACAGAAGAAGGTCATTGGGAAATTCACCAAGGGGAAATCATGCTTGACCAACCTGATAGCCTTCTATGATGGAATGACTGGCTGGGTAGATGAGACGAGAGCAGTGGATACTGTCTACCTTGACTTCAGCAAGGCTTTTGACACTGTCTCCCATAACATCCTCATAGGTTAGTTTAGGAAGTTGTGGCTTAGATGAGTGGACAGCGAGGTGGATTGAGAACTGGCTGCGTGGCAGAGCTCAGAGGGTTGTGATCAGCAGCGCAGAGTCCAGTTGGAGGCCTGTAACTAGCGGTGTTCCCCAGGGGTCAGTACTGGCTCCGGTCTCAGTCAACTTATTCATCAATGACCTGGATGAGGGGACAGAGTGTACCCCCAGCAAGTTTGCTGATGACACAAAACTGCGAGGGGTGGCTGACACACCAGAAGGCTGTGCCGCCATACAGAGAGACCTGGACAGGCTGGAGAGTTGGGCGGAGAAGAACCTAATGAAGGTCAACAAGGGCAAGTGTGGGGTCCTGCACAGAGGGAGGAATAGCGCCATGCACCGGTACAGGCTAGGGGTTAACCTGCTGGAAAGAGCTCTGTAGAGAGAGACGTGGGATTCCTGGTGGGCAGCAAGTTGACCATGGGTCAGCAGTGTGCTCCAAAAAGGCCAATGGTTTCCTGGGGTGCATTAAAAATAGTGTGGCCAGCAGGCCGAGGGAGGTCATCCTCCCCCTCAACTCTGCCCTGGTGAGGCCACATCTGGAGCACTGTGTCCAGTTCTGGGCTCCCCAGTTCAAGAAAGACATGGAACTACTGGACAGGGTCCAGCGGAGGGCTACAAAGATGAACCAGGGACTGGAGCACCTCTCTTATGAGGAAAGGCTGAGGGACCTGGGTCTGTTTAGCCTGGAGAAGAGAAGACTGAGAGGGGATCTGATCAACGCTTATAAATATCTAAAGGGTGGATGTCAAGAGGATGGGGCCAGACTCTTCTCAGAAGTGCCTGGTGAGAGCACAAGGGGCAATGGGCACAAGCTAGAACACAGGAAATTCCATCTCAACATGAGGAAAAACTTCTTTACTTTGAGGGTGGCAGAGCACTGGAACAGGCTTCCCAGAGAGGTGGTGGCGTCTCCTTCTCTGGAGATATTCAAAACCCTCCTGGACGTGTTCCTGTCCAGCCTGCTCTAGATGAACCTGCGGGGGGTTGGACTAGATGATCTCCAAAGGTCCCTTTCAACCCCTACAATTCTGTGAATCTGTGTAGCTTTTCAGTGGGGTTAAGGACAGGCTGTCAACTTTACATATATAGACTGATACAGGAAATAGCTGAACTTAACTGGTTTTAACTAGTTTCTAAATTTCCTCTTTGAAATTGTCCATGGAACTCCAGACATCCATTGATCGCATTACAAATGTGTTAAGATTAGTCACTCAAAACAAAATTATGACATCCCTACTTCCTAATTGTTTCCTGGTGTACACCTATTCTTTCCACGAGATGTATGAATATTTATAATAGCAAGAAAAATGTCTGGAAATACATTTAGTAAATAGGCTGCTATTAATTATCCTTTTAAGCTTCTGCAAACCTTCTGGCATTTATTTACCTTGTCATTCTCATGTTATATCAAGTAGATAAAGGTGCAGATCTCTTTAGACTGAGTTTACCCTGACCACCTTCCATGGTGAAAAAGGGAAACATCATCCTATTAAAGGACAAAGACATTAAGGGCCATTTATGGAAGAAGGAACAGTCCTAAGAACATAGGCATCTCTGAAAACCTACCACATACATATGCATAGTAGCCACTTTCTTTGATGCTCAGCTGTTCATAGCACATTAACATTAGAATTCCCTTGAATAAATGTATGCAAATCCAAAGGAAGGTACTGGATCAGTTGCCGTTTGAGCTGGTTAGGGTTTTTTTAAGATTTAGGACATCAGACAAAAAGTCAAATGTTAGTTCTTCCTTTTGGAAGAACAACTAATTTGAAAATTATCTCTCAGAAATAATCCTTTATGTTCTTAAAGAACTAGTGTAAGTTCCTTTACCTATGAATGTTCCAGAAAATGAGTCTGATGCCAGGAATATTTTGGGAAATATATCTTTGGAATGAATGCTGCAGAGTAATAAAAGAGAATAAATTTGGATTCATTTTGATCATCATCAGCACCAGAATTTTTCAACAACCTGGTTCCAGTAGTCCTACTCATTTAACAAAAAACAACAGATACTAACATGTATCTTACTTTGCTATTATAGTAGTTCTAATATTAAATGCCTGTAATTAATAATTAATCATTTGGCAACTTGCAAAGCACAATTCATTATTCCAGTCCAGGAAATATTTTTTTTGAATGGTAACATATAAGTAAATCAAATCACAGCCAAACAAAAACCAAATCAACAAAAAATGAGACAAAATGAGTTGAATAAATTATTACTTACAACCCATTTAACATCAGCAGGTCAGATAGAGTTCATTAATCTCTGCAGAATTGGAGGAAACAAAGTATAGCAAACTAAATCATGGATTTGTTGAATATTTTTAATGGAAAAAGATTTGAGAGCACTCGGTAAGTACGTGGGGAATGCTGAGCTTTTGGTTTTTATTTTATTTTTAAATGAAAAGAAAGAAGCTAACTCTGATGGAAGGCATAAAATTTTAAAATCGCCAATTTTATCTGTATGGCTGTAAGACATAAATCAACGCGATTTACTCCACCTTCCAAAATCCTGAATTCTCCTTATCTTCCTTCTGTAATGTTTTGCTGTTTAAAGATATGTGAAGATCTGTGAGAAGGGGATTTATTTCTAATCATTGTGTTGTTCTGCTAAATTATTTTAAATATTTTAAATTAATTATAGTACTTTGTATTTGGTGTATTTTACAGCACCTGCTCTATTCCTCAAGGAGGTATCGCTGTCTGTTCATCACTGCATATTCAACTTTTCTGACTGCACACCTACTGAGCTTCAATAGATTCCAGCAGTGAATCACAGAAAATACACACAAGCAAAACTTTCTGGAACTTTAAAACATAAAATTTTATTGGCTCTAGGAACCTTTTAAAATGTGGAAATAACATCATTAAAATTAATCAGTAACTTTTTCACAAAGTTTTCACAAAGTAAAATCAAGGATTTGGTACTTCTTAATAGATTTGGTTACTTACTTATTATTATTTCTTTACTGAGTTAATCACTTTTATTTTGTAGAAGCATAATTGATGAACCAGCTAATTCAAACTGGCCTAGAAATTCTTTATTATCTGTAAATGTTTGCAAGTTAATGCAAATTAATAATTTCTATTCCATGGATTTAAAAATTTGTCATTTTGAGTCTTCATTATGAGTCCCAACTTTGTAACCTGTTAGACTGCATTCATAGGCAAACCCCTGAACACTAGTGATTGCTTGTCCTGCAATACACACAGGAGAATGCTAGCCATATTGGCTCATGAGTGTAAAGGAGGTAGCCAAGCTCCCACTCAGACTCAGTTTTGCTTCTTCTATCGGTAGATTGCATACTGGTACTGCACTTCACAATTCAGGATATTCTCTAAATTTTATTAGATCTTATTTGATCAAGCAGAGAAAACTATTGTATGAGGATCTTGCTTTTGGGTAGGATAGCAGCAACTGATATGTATATATGTAAGTCATTGTTCATTCACAATGAGCACTTGAAGAACTTATTATTATGTTATAATTCATTTATACTTTGGGATTCAATTATCTGAATAATCCAAATGTTGCCTGAATACTTATGAGTGGTAAATAATGGAACCTAATGACCATAGTTAGCACTAGCTTGGCACTATTGTACACATATGTGTACGCATAAATACAAGTATAAATACATATGCATGTTTTGTATGTTTATATAAATAGATATGTGGCTTAGGATTTTTTTTTTAAAGTGCTGTTTGTTTTCTTCTTGTTTTTATCATGTTATGTACTTTTTTTTATTTCTTAGCTAGCCAAATGTGTTAGCAAAACGTGGCTTTTAGATTCTATAGAACATGCTGATAAAAATCTTATATTGAGTTGATCAATATGTTATGAAGAATTTTTGTAGGCTCATTGATGGCAATGTGTGACACGAGATGAATCCGTTTTGTCCTTCATTTTCATCATGCCAGCTATGAATTCTCTCTGAAGATCTTCCAGAAATTGGATTGCTTTCACTTTTATGTAAGCCAGACAAATTTTTTTTTCATCTCTTCTAATTATGTGTATGCTTCATAAACATATGTGTAATTTATAGAGCCATAGTCAATATATTACCAAAAAGAAGGTTAAATCAGCCCCAGTGGATTTCCACGGTGCTGCAGCTATTCTGCTTTCCAGATCCAACCTAGTTGATTTAGCTCAAAGACAACCAACTCCGATATCTTTACACTGCATGATGCTGGATTATTTTGATCATATAACCTGGTCTCCCACAGAGCACAAAACAAAGAGATAATTTAAAAGTATCTTTTAGAAGGAAAGAAATAGAAATAATTTATTTTCGGTTTTCATTGCCGGAAAGCCATTCCAATGCTTCATTTTCTTCAGTGTGGGGGAAAAAGACAAGAATCTAACAGCCCAATCTCAACTTTCGTATGCTGAAGACTGAATTCCTAGACAATACATACAATTAAATATCTAAATATACAATCTATAATTGAACCTTTTTTTTCCATCAAAACTCATTTAAATCCTAAGTCCCCAGTGAAATTTCTCACTTTGCATGAATGTCACCATTTTCTTGATATCCTATAATTAAACACATTCTCTTCTTTGCACCCTCTCTGATTTGTCAATATTCTTTTCAATCATAAGCACCAAAGAAGACCCATGTTATAGTAACAACTCTACAGGAGTCAAAAGATACAAGAATAAATATAATCATTGCACTTCTACTCAAAAATACAATATTTATGTCTGAGGATCTCACGGGCTGGACAAATGTTCAATATAAGTCCTTTTTTTTCTAAAATGGTATCATTCATGTCACTGAAACACTAAATTGAAGTCCATGTCATGCAGACGGCCCTATGATTACCTGATCGCCTCATTTGGACATTTTAAGTATAGGTACAATGTTATGGTTTTCCTGTTTGACTGGATCTTTCCAAATCTTCCAAAATTAACTCAAAATCATCATTACAGCCAAGTTCTTCTTGGATAGAGTTATAAAGATTCAAGATCAGTACATAAACCAATGTAGACTTGCACCGTTTTTTACTGTAAGGCTATAAAAAAATTAATACTTATTATAGGGATATGAATACATCCTCTCAAATACAGAATAATTCAATAAATACTTAGGACCGGTAATAGTTTTATTATTTCCAACTGGCATGTGACCAAACCAATAATAGGAATCTTTTGTTTGTTATGTGATTTTAAAATTAATTTTTAGATTAACTTAACTCTGATGATCACATATAGAACCACAGAAAGGCTGAGGTTGGTAGGGGCCTCCTGAGACCATCTAATTCAACTTCACCACCCAAAGCAGGGTCGGCTCATGGCTATGTCAAGTCAAGTTTTAAATATCTCACAGATAGACACTCCAAAAACTCTCCATGCAACTGGTTCCAGTGTTTGACTATTCTCATAGTCAAAAAAAAAAAAATAAAAGGAATTTCCTGTATTTCCATCTGTGCTCCCACGCCTTTTGTCATGTCACTGGATAACAGTGAGAAGAGTCTGGCTCTGTAGTCTTACTCTACCCCACATCGGTTATTCATATATATCTTTCCTGGTGTTTTATTTCTTACCTTATCTACAGTGTCTAGCATCCAATCTACGCATTTCTTTATTAACTGTTGTCATCTCTCCCTGCCTTCAGTTACTCTCTGTGTTTGTGTCTGTCTGTATCTGTGTTATGACTATATACAGTGTGTCTAGTGCTCTGCTCTAACCTAGCTGAGATTTTATTATCACTTCTTTTCTTCCTCTCTTTATTTCAAAAAATAAAACAAACAATTTCCCAAATCCTCCAAGTGCAACAAGGCAGCCTGTGTGTGTGTCTTTATGTGTAATTTGTCAATAACAAGACTGTGGCTTCTTGAGCACCTAAGTGAAACATCTTTGTGCTCCAGTTATCCTTTCCATTCTGTATTTAAAACATTTCTCCAAACGATTTGTTTTGTTTTTCCTATTGCTTTCAGCTTCTGAATTTAGCTCTTCTAAAACATGTAACTACAAACACTTCTACGTTCACCCTGGTGTCCTAAGAGATGCTATTTTTTGCTGTTCATCAATCAACATCATTTGGCTAGATTTGGAACTGATATGAAGACACCTGATTAGCCTTGAGAAAATTTGTCCTGACCTTGGACTTGTTAGGAATTTTAAGCTCTTTTTGAAATGTAAGGATCAAATTGTTCTGAATGAATCAATTGGGAGATGAAAGTGCTCCCTAAATACTTTTTGTAAGGTAGATCTTTAAACATCCCTAAATCACACTGATTTCCTGGGGTTTCGGGTTTTTTTGGTTTTGGTTTTTTTTTTTACCCTAAGGAAAGGCTCAGTGTAATGTTTTCATTTTTGACCTTGCATCAACAAATGTGATTCAAAATTTTATCCAAATTCGATTTGAAAGCCTTTGCCCCTTTGATATTTATGTACTTGATATTTATATACGGAGATTCCAGTGATCGCTCTTTAATATTTTTCTTGGTGAAAGAATACATAAGTTTGTTTTGAGTGGATGCTTTGAAAAGCCTAATGGATGTCTCATGTTATGCCTTCATTTTAAGTATGAACATGAAGACAGCAAGAGTTAAGAAATTCTACCTGAGCTGGTTGATGTGAGTGTGCAAATGTTGGTATTTATAAAGTAGATTGTTTAAGATATGATATGTCATATGAATGGTATCTAGATGAGAACCTGCTACGAATGTTCTTGGGATCTGAAATAGAATAGAAGGCAATTGAAAGTCAATGAGATGGCTCCTCTTTGAGTTGTAAAAGTTGTATAATATTCCTTGTGTATTTAAGACATGAAGAAAGAGATGTAAGGAAAAGAAAAAGAGAAGACAGAAAATGAAGGCGGAATGTTTACCAGCTCATAAATGCATCTGAGACAAAATGTGTAAGCTTTTAGAAGAATTAATAAGGTGCTGGGTATTATCAGCTAGGTCTTATCATCTAAGGTTTTGTGAGTTGGACTGATGGTCTGAATCCAGTACAAATAAACCTTTGCCTTTCAAAATCAGTATCACAAATAGTATTACACTTCGTTTTTGGTATAGCTGATACACTATCAAGAAAGACCAATAACAATAATGATAATAGCACTTGAACTTGTTCTGTTCCACCTAGAACTTGTCCGAAGCACTTTGTCAATGGTTCCAAATATTGGTGGAAAACTTTCCTTTACTCTGATTTTGCTTCACCTGTTCTACTGCATGATAATCATAATTAGCAATTTAGTGCCTTTCACAATCTCCATATTCATTTTGGAAAAGGAGAGGAGCAATTCCAGGAGATGATGAAAAGGATGACTGTAAATTTATAACAGGATGCAAAAATTGAAAGCCAAGCCACAGTAGCCTTAAATCAGAGAAAAAGAAGGTTAGAATTAAGAACCCTGTAAAGTATATCAATTTTACTGCCTTAGTTTAGGTAAATAAATGAGAGAGCTCTTTCTAAATTGTGGAAGACGTGGATATTTTAAATAAACACATGAATTTAATGCTGTTAAAGAGAAGGAGAGGCAGTTTGCCAAGAAAATGAAAAGCTTGAACTACTCACTGTACAAAAGCAATGTGGGTTTTAATTCCTTCACTTTTGAATTAAGACATATGTTGTGCCTTGTAACTCACCCGATACCTGTTGAAGGCATCTTTTATCTGGCTGCTTTTTAAAGTGCTATGTGGTCTTGGACAACCTCTACTTGTACCTTTACAGCACAAGAAAGCCTCATAGAGGGCCAAAAGAAACTAAAATTCAAGAGTTTATTTTATTCTATGACCAAACTCGTTTGCTGCTATTCAAGCTGAATAGTCCCTTATGCTGAAATTAATCCCACTGGAATCCCAGGATGAAATTTTGTCTGCTTTGAAATCAGCGATAAAACTCTGTTGGATTTTAATGAAAACTGAATTCCATGAGCATAAGCTATCTGGAGCAAAAAGAAAGAAGGCTTAAAAGCATAATGAATAATGTTTGTTTCATGATAAGTGAAGTGAGCTTCTGATTGCTAGTTTTTAAGTGTGCCCAACCATTTTGCCTTTTAAAACGTTATTTTTAAAATCAATACCCTTGCATTTTTAGACAGACAATATCTTAAGGATTCTCAGCTGCATGCTCAAAATGCTGTTGGTAAAGGCAAAATCAGATGCCTATTTCCACAAATCTTTCCATAACCTATTGCAACCTCTGCTGACTTCAACTTTGGACATTTATCAAGACACATCTCCAACGCGACCCTAACATCTTTTCTTACTATTTTCTGCACAAAGCACAGAGGTACAAATAAGCAGAGGAATTCTTAATTTGTGGTGAAGCACCTATACTTTCTCTAAAGGAACCATGCTCTCTAGACACTTCTGCAGCAGACAAAATTAACTTCCAAGACAGTATTTGCAAAGCTGGTCAAAAAGTGAAGGAGAAAGTTCAATATGTATATATATATTTTTTTTAAATTAGAAAATGCTCCACACAACAGGTCTTAGATTGTGAATTGCATCCAGATGATTTCAGCGTCTTGCCAGGAAGGAAATTTTTTTTAGGGAAAACAGTGACAGTTGAACTCTGGTTTTATGTGGCTGTTCACACATGGTAAAATAACATGGCTCACTCACCCTGTCTCCATTATGAAACTGAACATGGTTTACCGCAATAGAGTTAGGTTTAGCAAATTAGACCAACGAACTTTTGTCTGTATTCTTAACAAATACTGAGGTATCATTAGAACAAAGTATATCTGGAATGTTGTTTATACAAGGATGTTTCTCCAAATTTGAGCGGTTCTTGAAGGAAAATATGCTGTGCCAACACAGCTTCTTCAAAACAATGGATTTAAGTGTTATTTCAGAAACCCTAAACAGTAAGACACAGGAGCATGGTAGAGACAATCAGTTTGTTTGAGAACTTAAATACTGCAGAGTTAGTAGTTTGCCTTTGCTTCTGCAGTTTAGCTGTACACACGTATTTGAATGAGGCATCTTTCACAAAAGCCATCTAGACTCAAATATAGAAGCAAGATTGCAGATAATCAACATAAAGAATTAGTACTCTCCAAATACAAAAGCAATTGGAGAGAAAAAATAAACAAAGAACAGTGTGAAAGGTGGGGAGAGTAATGGTATATTTACTTTACAGTTAGCACTGGTTAAAGACTAGAATAATATCCTGTTTTCATATAAGGAATTAAAGCACACAGTTTACAGTTCTGCAAACATCCAGCCCACTATTTTCCACTAAAACATTTAGCTTGAACTGGAGTTGTATAGGATAGATTACCTCTAGTCCTCTTTGCTGAATCAGCAGCTAATTGTGCTATCGGATGCAGTAAGCTTCTGTCTCCAGAGCAATAAAAGTAAAGCAGGGTATTTAATAAGAGACAAATATAGTTACATCAATATCTCAGCCCATGATAATAAGCAAGAACTTGAGACACAGAATGTGTCGGTGGTATCAGTGTGGCCCACATATACATATATAAAATAGTTGATTTCTTTGGTCTGATCCAGTTCCTATTAAGGCAATAAGAAGATCCTTATTAATTCAAGTAAATTATGAAGCAACAATAACATCTGTCTTCAGAAAATTAGTAGAATCCATGCAGCTGCAAAACAAAATCCCCAAATGTCAGTGGAGTTAGTAGATTATAATTACCTTGGGATAAACACACATTCTAATAACCCAAAATCAACAGAATTGAATTCTCATGCAAAGAAAATGGCTGTGGTTAAATATTTGTCACATTTTTAAAAAATGAAGTGTAAAGGGCTTAAAATACAATCATGTTTGAAGTACCATTTCTGAGCATCTAGTGTCATATATTCTATGCCCCATTAGCTTCCTTCTTGAATATCCTCCTGTGTATGGGAATTTAAATCATGGTGCAATTGTCCAACATATCAATTGTAGAGTCAAGAATCACTAAATATGATAATGTATGTGTAGGCACAATATCATGGTAACCCAAACTAAATCATGAAAAGCTTGGCTTCTAATATAATATATATGTTACAGTAGATACGTTATGTACTTATGTACTTTAGTACTTACATGAGATAAACCTATCGGATAACTTCTAAATAACATTTTATGAGCTCGCGGTTCAATCTACACATAATAAAAATAAATAAATAAATCAGCGTAAAATCATTGTTCCAAGCAGTAATCTGAGGGTAAAGCCAACTAAGATTCTGTATTCTCAACACTATAAATTTCCAGTAGCCTAAATCACGGAACTACATGTTGATTCCTACAGAGATAAGAGAGAGCTGATAACATGCTGCTTAAAGGATTTCTAAGTGTAACAGGATAGGTTTATGTATACTCATGGTTCCCTTCATCTCAGAGGTGGTTTAAGAAATAAACTACTGAACAATCCATTGAAAACAGACAGCAAAGTTATGAACATATGCATATCAATACCATAGCCTGGTAGCTTAGTCATGGCTAACTATAGCTTAGTTGTGACATTGCTGTGACTAGCATGGAATTTTCTGAGAGAGAAAACTGAGAGAAAACTGTTCATTTAAAAACACCATAACATCACAAAAAGCTAGCAATGCAATACTTCTACACCAGAAACATGTATTTGCCAGTCTGGGAAAATCTATTTACTATTTTTTGATACTAGCAAGTCAGATGCTATCTTAACCATGTTTTCCGTGCATTCACAGGAAGAGAGATTCAATTACCTGTTTCCAATTAAATAAACTCTGTCTTTTAGAAAAATGGATGTCCTCATTTTAGCAAATGCCATAATAGCAGTATCCACTCTGCATGGGTATGATGAGTATATGCAAGCTTTTGCTGAGCTTTTCTTTCATCCTTATTGACATTTTAACATGTCAGTAATAAGACAAAAAATAGTCCCTAAATAAAGGAATTTCTGTTCCTTTCTGCTATAACATCACTTCAGATCAGTTTTAGTTTTTCTCCATATCAACTTCATTACACAGAATCAGTATCGGTGCTCAGACTCCTGGAAGCAGAACATTTAATGATTCGAATGAGCATTTGCACTAGGGAACCAGGTGGTGCTAAGGAGCACCATGATGAGCTAGAGGAAATAATCTTGAAATATAATACTGTTTTTTCCAGGCCTGTGTTAAATGACTGTCATCTTGCACCATATAAAGTATGTTTTCCTGAGGTAAAGTCACTGAACTCAGTGGACCATGATGAAGTCCATTTCTCACCGTCCTTCTATCTTGCCTTAGCTTCTTCCCCTTAATTTTAAAGGGAGATCCTCCCCCCAGCCTGGCAAATAAAGTAAGGATTAATGTAATGTATTTCTATAGAAATTACTATATGAATCTATAAATTCTGAATCTAATAGAAAAATTGGGTTTATTTTCTAAATTTTTACATTCTTCCCCTATTTTGTAACAGGAGTATTATTTTGGTTTGTTTGTTTGTTTGTTTGTTTGTTTAAATGCTGCAAAATGATCTCCAGAGCTTCTGCAAAAGATGGGTATTGGTAAGGGGGGGTGAGGGTGAGAGGGGCAAGAGAACAGGTAGTACTGCAAAACTTGGAAAACTAAGTCTCTATTATGCATCCAGAGATAAATGGATATTGGACAGTGACTGGCCTATCTTCCATTCCCGTTCTGATGCTCTCACAATGGACTGTGGAGCAGATTTCCGTTTTTTCCTAATGAAGCTTCTCTGGAAGAATTAAGAGGACAACAGACTATCTGGGAGCTAAATGACCTTTGGAAGTTTTTAAGATAAGCCTTTGAGAAACAGATAAAAATATAAAGAATAAGAAACTCAGGCAAAAAACATTCCCCAGATGATTAAAAAAATGAACATAGTTACCACATTGATAGTGTTACGAGAAAGAGCATCTAGATCATAAAGAAGACAGATGGGCCTGAAACATGGAATAAGAAACAGATGGAGATAAAGATTTGCACATGTAAGTGAAGGAGATGTTTCTTTCTTTAATGTTTAGTCAGAACAAGGATCCCCATTAACAAATCTTTTATGGGCTGAGAGGACCGAAGATTTAAAAAAAAAAAAAAAAGGCAGTGAGAAAGAGAATGTCCAGCTTTGAACTGATTGTGTCTTTTCATGACATAAACCCCAGTGTCTTAAAAGCTAAGTGTCTTTCTGATGTTTGTTTCCTATAATTAGTGAACTTAGAGATGGGAACTGTTAGTCTTAGATATTAAAACTTTTTATTCAGACTTTGAAGAAAGAGTGGGCAAAATCAGTTGCAAGTATCCACTGACTTTCGCTGCGAGTTTTTACCAACAGGAAATGAAGTCCTAAAACAATGAGTGGGGATTTCGGTTTTGATGGTTTTGATGGCCCAGACACTCTTTTGGGAAATTATCAGATAGTTCCCATTATGCAGGTAATATTTAAGATTCA